>OZ007497.1:182097658-182387658 GCA_963931805.1 Microdon myrmicae | reverse complement strand
GCGGAGGTAGTCGAGGAGGCAGTAGCAGTAGTAGTACCTGGCGATCGGGTAATGGAAAGAATTTCCATGCAGAAAATGGTAATTGGCGCACCCCTACACCTGGAGAAGGAACAACAGATCGTAATTTTAATCGCGGAAGGGAATGGGCACCAGGCAGTAGTCGCGTATGTAAGCAATTTATGCGTGGCCATTGTCGACAAGGGAATAAATGTAGTTTCGTGCATCCCAGAAAAAGCAAATTTTAAGTAACTTGAGAGCAGGAAATTACTTACCAATGGATTCATTCCTCATGTTCAAGGCCCAAATCTGTGATAATTATGAACTAGAATCAAACATTGACTCTGTTTCCATTCTTAATTAAAGAAAACCCTTTTTTAAAAACTCGTTTTGTACAGTATATAAATATTTATAAGAAAAAAAATGTTTGTGGACACACAAATAAGTAATAATAAAAGCAAAATAATTATGATTAATGAATAAATAAAAATAATATGATTAATAAATAGTATTTCTATAAAATCAACTATACACATTGTCCGGCAGGATATTATATAGTGATAGCATGCCGGTAAATATTCTTGTGGTTGTTAGAACCTTAGTATCTTATTCGGGAAGAATGTTATCGTTTATCATCAGAAAGATTTATTGTTACATAGTTTATTACAACAAAACGTGGCAATGATTTACCAAATTTAAAAGTTAGGAATAAGAACACTGAAAAATTCAATGTAGAATACAAACGCATATTGTAAGCTTGTATATTAAGTATTATATATTTCTTGTAATTGTACGATTCCTATAAAGTTATTTTTTCTTTCTCTCTTTATTAATAATTAAATAAAAAAAAACTATAACATTAAATGTAAATTAAGTATATTCAACTTATACTGATGTATTTTAAGTTTAAAATAGATATTTTTTTACGTTATAAATAAAAGTGAATTTTGAATAAAAAAAAACATTTTCAAGTTATTTCCCTTTTGTTTTCTTCTATTACCAGGCGTTTTTATGAATATTGAAAAACTCCTGCAATATGTGTCTTGAAGAGCAAATCGTCCTATCTATTCGTTTTCCAACAGGAAGGTATGTGGGGGTTCTCTACACCACATGGAGAACCAACCCACAATTCTAACCAACCTTGACCGCTAACAGCGCGTCACTTTAACACAACTCCCCATGCAAAATCCGCAATAGCATACATTCCAAACTTTGCAATAAACACACTCCAAAACCCGCAACAGAATACAATTCAACAGAATATATTCTAAATCATCCCCGCATACATTTTCCCAAAATTGCTTCGGTCAATTCTTTATCTAAACCATATTCCATCCTTGCCACTAAGCAATCTTAATTTCCCCGAAATTCATATGCTGTAATAAAACGCATATTCAAACGTACAACGAACATTAACCATCACCACCAACTATACCGAGCTGCATACATTTCCCCGAAATTACTTCGGTTAATATCTTATCTAAATGGTATTCCTTGCTTGCACCCAAGCAATTCCAATTTCCCCCGAAAACCATTTCGGTTCATTTCCTCCTTAAATCATACTTCTCGCCGGCAACCCAGCGACAGCTAATTTTCCACGAACCGATCACAATGATCAAGACCCTTGATCATATTTGGCTACGCCAATTTACCGGTATACACAACCAACGAATCCAACTCAGCTTATACGGCGAGGATTCGCTGGAACTGAATTCCTATGCAAGCATAGCAACTCTTCTCGAAATTCCTCGTAAGTGGCAGTGAATTTATTTTAGCTATGACTCCACTGCCACTACGCGATGAACTTTTTCCTTCCAATAATTAACTAGTCGAGTAATAACCACACAGAGGACAGACGTCCCTTCATGCCCTCCAGCGCACATCCCTGAATAGTCGGGTCATTGAGCTCGACGAATCGTCGTCGCAAATTAATGGGCGCGTATTTAAGATAGCGTGTGCGAGTGCAGTCTTTACACTATTTACCGGCGTCATTAATTCAAGCGGTTGTGCTGTCCTCATGTCACCTGGTTCAGAATCCCTACGCGCGACGTGTGTACGCAATGTTTAAACGGCTGGGTGTTCGATTAACTACGCTCACCATTATGTGAGATTGTGACACAGTAATTTTGAATTACCAACTACTTAAAATTCACGGACTTAATTGGATTAAAATTTGTTCCGAGTGCGAGGAATTTACACGAATGGGGTTTGTAAAGTTAATACATGATAAATAAATGAACGTTAATTCAAACAACATACCAGTTCTTGACTTTTTTTTACATTTCTAAAGCCTACGGGTGAACTTGGTGCCTTTCGCACTCGGTGGAACAAGTAGGTGGGAATATCGATGAACCCGTATCCTTGCCGCCACACATACATATCCCCCACAGGTCTACCCACTGACGTCCCCAGTCTCCACAATCTGTTCGTAAAATTCCACATAATTTCCAGTTTCTCCCTCCACAAAGTATCGAATGACCTAGAGGCTTTCGGCCACTTCGTTCACTCCAGAACGCTATCACATCTTCAACGTAGTAAGGCCGTCTTCTACAAGTATTTTCGTTCCTAAACCCTTACCTCCCTTCCCCCTCCAAAAACCGACAGTATAACACCCCTCACCCCCTATTACCAGAACGTAAGAGGTCTTCGTTTAAAGACCCAATCCATTCTGAAAAACTTCCATGCCCTACCTGTCGACATCTTCGCTTTAAGTGAGACAAACTTAATTCCCAGCATTCATAACCAGGAACTGCACCCCCCCCCCCCCCCTCCCCCCCACCCTCACCATCTTCCACGACGACCATGTGGCGTTTCTAACAGATACACACACAATACACAAGCAAATAGTGAAGAACACCGAACGAAAATCGAATAAGAAAATGCATCAGAGCCTTCAGTTTAAAAATCGAATTCTAAACACGGCCAGTAGCCTGATCTGTTATGCATTGTTTCAATTTTTAGTGGTTCTAACTCATAGCGTCAGTTCGAGTCACACGTTCTTCACTATCATCCCAAACGCTACAACCTCCTCAATCATACTACTGACTTTTCCCCCAGCCGAGAAGTGCTCATCGTTGTCCACAACAGCCTCGAGTCGTCACTTGCCGCTTTCCCTACCTCCTTCAAGCTGGATTTTGTGACTGTCAAAATCACTCTCCCTCGGAAATCAATCTTTGTCATGTGCTTCTGTGGCGGTTCTTTAAAGTCTCCCCCAAAAACCACCCAATTCCTCAACTTAACCTATCTTTTCCCTCACCCACAAGACACCATACCTACCTGCAATTTTGGGCAGCGTAAGCTCCCAGCAGCATTTTTCATACCTGAAAGGAAATCTCTCCGACGGCATACATAATTCCGGACTTTTCTGTTTCATACTCCATGAACCAGTTTACATCTCTTATCGGCTCGGCTTGTCAGCAAATAGCGATAAACAGCGCTGGCCAGCGTGTTGCGGACACAGCTGCAACCGATATTCCCTTTTACCGTACATAAATATACATTACTCCTACCCCCTAAGATTCGCTACAGTTGCGACCAATTTCCTTCATCGGTTATCAACCGATCATGGAATTTGGGCATGGAAACCATCGTTGTTTAGACAATCTTACCCATGCCATGCCCTATGATGACCCATGCAGCAAGGCAAAGCAAACACACAGTACCTCACTGCGTTTGTTTTGTTTACTTTCCGCTGGTCCATGGTTCCCATGGGTGAGACGTTAGCCTGCACATCTGCAGGTCAAATTCCTCACCACCATATCCATGTTCCAGCATATCAACCTAAAAAAAGATAACATTCAACGTGACCCTTGGCCACCGTCGGCAAGATTTCTGTTGGCTTATCGCCAACCCAAATCGATCCCCTATCGTACGATGAGAATATACCCAGCCGTACACCGATCATCATATTTGACCAGCTGCATGTTTGTTTTTCCTTTCCTGCGCCCAGCGAGTGTTTCGTGTGTCTTTCTGGCAGAGGAAAGATTGTTTTCCCCTGCGTGACATGCGTGGAAACTCATCGCAATCGCCAGAGGCTGGGTCAACGTCGCCCAGCTCGGAGAGTCAGATTTTAGCCACCGAACCGGACAGTCAGAGTCCAGAATCGAGTAATAACACCCAAAGCGTCGTGTCGTAATCTACACGGAGTGTGTATCGAAGGACGAGTAACGTCAAGCGTCATAGTGTGTGTGTTTTGTTTCCCTACTATGGGAAATTCAGTTTTTTTTGTTCCACGTAACTTATCTGTGAATCCGTGAATTGTTTGCAAAATATTTTTCATGTACATTTACCAGAACGTAACCAGATATCACCGTCGAATGTTTTATTAGTTGTATGCAAATCACCAGTGTCATTAGTTGTATGCAAAAGGTTTTCTTTTGCTTGTGAGTAAATAAAAACAATAAAAAAACTCCTGAGTTTCGTCTTTTTCTTTCTCCTGTTGTGCTCAATTTTGGTGTATGTCAGTGTGGAGAACGCTGTCCGTTGGAACAATCTTCATCGAACTATCAGTGTGATTTTAGTGAAGCAGTGCCGTACGTCGGTAAACCCTACATAAAATACCCGACACTTCTATATCCTGCCATGCCAGTCTATTGAAGATAACTTTCTTGGCTGTTACCTCCAATTCACGGAACTTTTCAACACCCTTTATCGCAAATATCTTACCAAAACTCAGACCAATCTCAAAAATGACCGCAAAACATTCTTCCAGTTCTTCAACCATAAATGTAGATCCGACGGATACCCCATATCGCAGACGTTAAACTCTAATACCTCATCTGATCCTGTTACTATTGCCAACTTCTTCGCCACTTAATTCAAGCAGTCATTCACTAATGACTCCTTTTGTTCCTAAACCGTCATACTTTAACTGCCTAACTGTTCCCTCGGGCCCCTTCTCCATAACTCCTTTGATCCGACCTTAATTGAATCCAAGCTAGTGGAACTCAAAGATGAGTTTACATCGGGCTCTGATGGAACCGCTGCAATCCTCTTCACGAAATGCTCATCCATTCTCTCTGCTCTCCTCTCACTGATCTTTAATCTCTCCCAATCTCAAGGCGTATTCCCCCACATTTGGAAAATGATCACCCTTCATCACCCGCGAATTAGCGCCCCTTCACCAAACTGTCCCACTTACCTAAGTTTCTCGAAAGCATTCTGTACGAATCTCTTAGTTTTCGTTGCAAACCTTTTATCTCACCGAGGCAACATAGTTTTCTTAATGGCCGATCAACTATAACCAACCTCGTTGAGTTAAGTGATGAGACGATCCGGAAGGCCAATTCTACTCTCGGATTCGTGAAACGATGGCCTAAGGAATTCTCCGACCCCTACGTTACCTCGATCACGTTACCTTACCTTCGTCCGTACATTGCTAGAATATGCTAGATAGGTATGGTCTCCTTATCACAAGATCAATATCTATAGAATCGATAGTATTCAACAACGCTTCCTTCGGTTCGCCCTTCGAGGGCTAGGATGGGAAAACACCTTAATCCTTCCTTCGTACATTAACCGCCTCAAATTAATCAACCTCAGAACCCTTGAAGAGCGCAGGGTCGGGCCTGACATAATATTTATTCATCGGGTCCTCATCCGTCATCCAGAGCAGAGTCCGGTTCTGGAGGTGCGCTAGTTATCACCAGAGGCTGGACCTTCGGAGGGATCATGCGCGGCAGTACAAGCCGAGGATTCGCTGCTGCTTTCGGCAAACGTTACTGTAGTGGGCGACAGAAACCAGTTGGTTTCTTGTCAGGTGTTTCTGGACTCCGGTTCAACCACATCCTTAGTCCGGGAATCAATCGTTCAGCATTTCGAAGCGGTTACCGAGCAGTCCAACGAGGCTTCCCTGGCAGCATTAAGGAGATTCCTCGCGCGTATTGGTTTTTGTCACACCCTATGGAATGGTAATGGTACCAATTTCGTTGGAGTATGTCGAGAACTGCGAGAAGTTTATGCGCACATAAACCGAAAAACTACCCGACCAGATCATGACGGAGTGCTGCTTCTGAAGGACGAGCAACTATCTCCAATCTATTGGCCCGTGGGAAAGGTTTTCGAGCTTCATCCTGGCAGAGATTGCAAGGTTCGGGGGGGGGGGGGGGGGGGGGGGAACTGTAAAGATTCAGGGGACACACTTAAGCGACCCGTCACGAAGTTGCTCCTACTCCCGGTTGCTCAAGATGAGACGGTTGACCCGACAGTTCAAGGTGGGCGGAATGTTGGAGACGGTGCAGCACAGGACTGCCGACTGGCGGACTTATGGCAATTGCTCTCTTTGTTCCCGTGACAAAAGTGCGAACGAGGGAACAGGGACACAAGAGAGAATATAAGCAGCGGGAGTTGGGGAGTTGGGGAGTTGACGGTAGTACAACAAGCATACTTGGCAAGACTGTACCGCCCGTCATCCAGAGTAGAGCCCGGTTCTGGAGATGTGCTAATTAAGCAAAGAGATCTCAACAGTTTGGAAGGGGCTTACTCTACCAGTATTTATAGAGAATCCGAATTTGTTCAATAATTGTACTTACATTTTAAAAAATAATCCAAACGAATAAAACGGATTAACATTCATTTTAAATCCATGTTACCCGAACACTCAAAGAGCTGGAAATTAAATAATCCGCTGGCCCGGATCATTCCCCCTATATTTTTGAGAAGATGTTCTTTTTTGCTCGCCAAACTGCTGTGGGAGCTCTTTCAACTCTCCTGTTGAGCTGATTAATTCCCAAATCGATAAAATTCAGCGGATATCCAACTAATTCCCAACCCACTACCCCCCTGTTCCTATCAAATCATAGTATTACCTTCTATTCTGTTGAAAGTTATGAAGTCAGTAATTAATTCTCAACTTTTGAAGTATCCGAAAATAAACTACCTCCTTAATGACCACCAACATGAGTTTCGCAGGAGTGGTCTGATAAATTACACTTTAATAAAAACAATTGTGTCACACTAGATATCTTAAGGGGAGGTTCTCATCCGAGAGCCCAAAAAATGTTCTCGAATTTTTTTCTCAAAAAGGAAATAAATAAAGAACTCAAACTTTTTGTCACTTGTTTAATATATTTTAAAGTACAAAATAAAGTATCTGACTATATTCAAAACTCTTATCCTGTGACTTTACATAGATTCATTGGACAAGACATTATCTTTGTGATTATTCAATCTAAGTAGTTCGGGATGTTGTCGATTCTGCACCCCAAATTAATACGGGTGCCCCCAAAGCTCCATACTCTCATCCATTCTATCCCTCATTTTTATAAATGATTTATTGTCCATTATTTAAAATCCAATTCATTCGTTCGCCCATAACATTACTTTTTGTTTCTCCGTTGTTCCTACATCCTCTTCGAATGTCAGTATGCACAACTTATTGAATTCCGACCTCAACAATATATAACCGAGCGGACTTCAGTGCCTCTAAAATGTAGTGCTGAGCCTTGTCATCAAAGATGAAATCGCAGTATATAACCGAACGGGCTTCATCATCATCATCATTATCGGCACTACAATCAGGATCCGGTCTTGGCCTTATTTAACAAATCTCTCCACCGGTCCCGATTTCGTGCCGATGACATCCAGTTTGGCACTCCCAGGCTCTGGGCGTCCTGATCTAAGCCATCCCTCCATCGCAGACAAGGTCTGCCACGCTGTCTCCTTCCATACATTCTGTCACAAAGGACATTCCGGGCAGGCTCCTCTTCGCTCATTCGAGCTAGGTGTCCCGCCCACCGGAGTCTACCGTGCTTGATTTTTCTTACAACATTAGCTTCAAGGCAGATCGCGTACAACCCATGGTCGTAGCGTCTCCGGAATCGCTCTCCCTCATATACGGGGCCCACAATTCTCGTTAAGCACTTCCTTTCGAACGCGGCCAAGAGTTCAGAGTGCCTTTTATTGAGCACCCAGGTCTCGGATCCATACATGAGTACTGGTAAGACCATGGTCTTGTACAGTAGTAGCTTGGATGTTCTGGATAAATTTCAAGATTTAAAGAGCCTTGATAGACCATAGTAGGTTTTTTGGATTTGATCAGCCGTTCGCGTATTTGTTCTTCCATATTGTTATCGGCTGATACTATTGGCCCAAGGTAGTTAAAGGATTGGACTACTTCAAACTCATGCGCCACTACCCTGGTAGTTTGACCAACGTTAGGTCTTCTCTTCGCAGAAGTTGCCACCATGTACTTAGTTTTCCCCTCATTAATGTGCAGTCCCAGTTTTTGTGCCGCCTGCTCGATCTGGGTGAAGGAGTCTTGTACAGCCGAATCGGTTCTACCGATGATGTCGATGTCATCGGCGTAGGCAAGTATTTGACTGGACTTGGTGACAATAGTCCCTCTAGTTCTAACGCCAGAGTCACGGATTGTTTTCTCCAACCCCAGGTTGAAGAGGAGGCAGGCCAGACCTTCCCCTTGTCGGAGTTCATTATAGATGTTTATTGAGTTGGACAGCAATCCCACTATTTTTATTTGACTAGTTACGTTGGTCATGGTCAACCTACAAAGTCGTATCAATTTGTTTGGATGCCGAACTCTCTCATGACATTATACAGTTCTACCCTGGCTATGCTGTCGTAGTCTATAAATAAATGATATAATGGGATCTTAAATTCCTGACATTTTTCCATCGCCCGCCTAAGGGTGAATATCTGATCGATCGCTAATTTGCCTGGGATGAAGCCACACTGATATTAACCAATGATGACCTTAACGTATGGGGCTATCCGATCTTGTAGGATAGCGGAGAGTATCTTTTAGGTGGTACTCAGCAATGTCATACCCCTATAGTTGCTGCACAGTGTGATATCTTCCTTCCTTCTTGCTCCCATACGTGCCCCACGATCTCATGAATTGCGTGATGTAACGCTGTCCCTCCTTGTTTGATCAGTTCAGCTGGTATGCCATAAGCTCCGGTGGTTTTATTGATTTGAGCTGTCTTATGGCTTTTAATGTTTCCTCAATGCTGGCAGTGATGGCAGAATTTAGTCTTGATTTTGCATTGGTGGAGCCTCCAATTCTTCTGTGAGCTGACCATTTAGCAATTCATTAAAGTGCACCTCCCATCGCTCTAGAATACCTTCAGAATCGGTGATCAGATTACCCTCTTTATCCTTGCGGTGAGTTGGAAGGAGAGTGCCCAGGACAGGGAAGGATGGCGAAGCCGAGTCGGTGAGGTCATGAACTTCCGGGTTCCTACAGGCCAATAAATAATAAATAATAATAATCCTTGCGGTGAGTGCAGCGTGGTGTGTGCCGCGTCATACTGCGGATTATTTGGTAGAACTTCCGCGCCTGTTGCGGACCTCGCTCTCTACTTTTCTCTATTTCACAGAAAAGGTTTTTTTCCCAGCCACTTTTCTTTTGTCTGTGGTCTTTTTTCAGATCTTCTGAGCTCTTTGTATTTCTCCTCGCGCACCCGCGTCCTATGAGACTGCTGCTTTTCCCGGTATGCAGCATTCTTACATTCAGTCCCTAGTTTGCACTCATCATCAAACCAGTCGCTCCGATCTCTACGACTACTGCCTATGATGGAGTTGGCAGTACTAATGACAGTCTTCTTAAGGCGTTTCCATTTCTCTTCTACGCCCGGCATTCTAGCCCCAGGACCTACTCTCCCTGCGTCGAGCTCTTCGAGGGCGAGTCTTAACGCATGACCAAAGGTGTTCCTGGTGTTCTCATTGCGTAAGGCAGCCGTGTTGATTCGAACTTGATCCGTGGATACAATACGTCTCCGTAAGGCATTCTGCTCTCGGAAAACTGTACCAACGAGATAGTGATCCGATTCGACGTTGGCCCCTCGGTACGTTCGCACCGTCATCAGGCTTGAGGAGTGGCGGCGTTCTATCAACACGTGGTCAATTTGGTTGCTCCATCAAGTGATACCCAGGTGACTTTGTGTAAATTTTTACGCGGAAACCTGGTACTCGCAACGACCAAGTTCTTTGATGCTGCCAGTTCGATGACTCGTAGTCCATTGTCATTTCTGTTTTCATGCGAACTATGGGAACCTGCGTAGTGCCTGAAAATCGGCTCCTGACTTATTTTCGTATTTAAATCACCAAGAACGATTTTCACATCGTATCTTAGGCGGGCATTGAGGTCCCGTTCGACGTTCTCATAGTATTCTTCCTTTTCGTCGTCAGGAGACTCCTCCATAGATCCATGAACGTTTATAAGGCCTCTAAACTTGCCTCATACGTGAAGAGTGCATAGCCTTTCGTTTATAGCATTGAAGGCGATAACGGTAGGCTTCAGGTTTGGTTGCCTAGAAAGCCTACCGCGAGCCCATGGTGTTGTGCATGACAGCTGTAATAAATGTCATACTCGTTTCTTTGATTAACACCACTCCCCGTCTATCTTATTTCTTGTAATGGTGTTATGTGTGCCTTATATTCCGACAGGGCATCGGCTAGCTGCTGTGCAGCTCAAGCTCTGTATAGTGAGTGGACGTTCCATGAGAAAATTCTCAAATTGTTTAGCCATTTTCGTTTCCGTGGTCGTCGTCGTGTATCCGGTCCATATCCGAGGCTTGTTAAATTTGCCATAGTAGTTCGTTTTTACGGGCATGGTTATTAGCCTTGCGCCAACCTTTCTCAGGATAATTAAACACATAGTAAACAAAATATCAACTTACATTTAGCATTAAAAACATAAAACTGGTGCATGCAAACCCAGTTCTTCCACCGGCGATGATATATTCGAATAGTTTAGAAATAGATAATCGCCGTGGTTCTCTCGTTGGGATAACGGCAGGAATAAGAACAAAGGAGAAACGGAAAAAATAAAAACAACGGAGTCGCAACAGGGGTGACAGTTTAGTGTGCAAAACAGGTTGAAAAGAGACAGTTGTCGGAAAAGAGAAGACTAGGAGGAAAAAACGGAAAATCGCATCGAAAATCATAGTAAATAGTTTTCTTTTTTTTTTGTTGATTGATTAACAATTGTAGTAAAGCAACGAGTTTGTAATTTTGAAGCGAATAAACATTTAAACGCCAAGTGACGAAGTAGAATAAAATCTGAGTGGGAAGAATTCACTGAGGTGTTTGAGTAATCTATGCAACCACGGGAAGCAAATTTAATTTGCTGTAGTGACTCTTACGACGATCAATGGAATCAATTGTAAACAACCCACACCAGGTAGGATCATTAGTGTCCTAGCTAAGAGGAAGAGAATTGGATTCAGCCAAACCATTACTTCCGGCGATTCTGCAGCAGCATCAGGTGGCAGAGAACAACGCCCACTCAAACCATTAATTCTAGCGATTCAGCAGCAGCATCAGGTAGCAGAGAATAACGGTCACTTGAGTGCCACAATATATACCTTTGAAGAGTGAAGGTCAAACTGCAATTTGAATATACCAATATTTGCCGCGTTTTGAAAGTTTCTCTTTATCAATTGGTAATTGTACTTAATTTTACATATTCCATAATCTTATTGTGCAATTGAAATATAAGGGAACCTACCTGCTCCAGGAAAGCCGTAAAATCCAAAAATATATAACCTTTGCATCCCCAATTGAATCATATGCACGACAAATTGAACCAAATGTTCGTTTGTCGCACATTGGTTCAATTCTCAATAATATCAACATCATGAAATGCCTATTTCCAAATGCATTTCATGATCTTACCTTCCGGGAATTTTGTTTGCACCATTGTAAACATCATGGTAGACTTTACCCTTACAACCAATTCCATTAAATCGTCAGTTCCACTCAGTCCCCTAGTCTTCTCAATAATTACCACATTTTGGAGTGTACGTGTAATACTCGCCAGTCGCCCTACCCAAAGTAGATTTAATTTTATGGTAGTCCTGTATATCACTACACTATATTATTTTATTACTATTTATTGGACTGTAGGAAACCGGAAATTCATTACCTTGCCATTACCGCCAAAGATACCCCTTAAAACTTTATTCTCGAATACGCGGAATTTGTTTTCTTTCCGTTTTGTGAAGGCCCATGTTTCGCATCCGTATAGAACAATCAGCATGATTATGGTTCTATATACACGGAGCTTTATATTACGTGATAGCAGTTTGGATTTCAACAGTTTACTGACTGCGTGACAACTAGCGTTGGTGGAATGCAGTCTTTTGTTAATTCCCTGTGACATTTCATTACCTCAATACTGGCCGTCAGTATTGTTCACAGATATTTAAATTCTTTAACTTTTTCCAATATCTTGCCCCTGACGTTTACGTGTGTTCCCCGAGGACCACCTGCTCTCGCCGTAATCATATATTTTGTTTTGCCTTCATTTATTTCTAGGCTCATCTCCTCTGCCGCTTGCATGATGATTTCACTGTTTTTACATACAGTTTGTAGATTATCACCCGGAACGGCGATATCGTCCGCATATGCGAGCCCTTGTGTGACCCCGATCAGGGATGATCCGGCCAAGTTGACGTCTTGTATCTTTCTGATGACATATTCGAGCACAAGGTTAAAAAGACGTGGTGAGAGGCCTTCCCCCTGTTGTCGTCCGTCGCAGATTTCAAATGGTTCTGAGACGTGGTTCTCTATTCTAACTCACCCTTTATTTTCGTTCATGTAGATTTGAATGAGGGCGGCATATTTTTTTCGGGACTCCAAGCTCAACTACAATATGGTAAAGTATTTGTCTTGCGACTGAGTCGTAAGCCTTTTTGAACGAACAGTTCAACGAACAATTGACTTCGTATTCCCACTTCTTTTCCAGCAATTGCCTTACTGTTAACATTTGGTTGCTTTCTGAATGGTTCCTACAGAATCCGCACTGGTAGTCTCCTAATATTTCTTCTGCATACGGCGTGATTCTCGCCAGTATGACATTTGTTAGTATTTTGTATGTGGTTGGGAGCAATGATATTCCTCTGTAGTTTTCGCAGTCAGATCTGTCGCCTTTTTTGAAAATAGGGACGACTATTGAGGTTTTCCATTCTTCCGGAGTGACTTCCTTATCCCATATTGTTTTAATCAGTTGGTGGATCTTTCGAGCAGTTGCCTCTCCTCCATGCTTCATAATCTCTGTCGGTATTCAGTCGAATCCGGGAACTTAGTTGTTTTTCAATCGATTTATTGCGTCTACAACTTCGTTGAAAGAGGGCCCTGGGATCTGAGGCTCGGCTGTATCTACGCCTGTTGCGTTTATTTGTGGTTGATGGGTGCGTACATTGAGCAGGTTTTCAAAGTACTGCTTCCATCTTGTCACGATATTGTTTGTTTCTGTGACCAGACAGCCGTTTGCGTCTCGAATTATTTTGGTTCCCCGTCGGTAGCCATTTTTAGATTGAATTTTTGCCGGCATACATACCTCCGATATTCTTTGCTCTGGCATTTTCTAGGATTTTTTCGATCCGAGTCTTCTCCCATTCGCGTTTTTTGCGTTTGAAAAGTCTCATTGTCTCTTTCCGAATTGTCGCGTATCTTTCTGCGTTGACTTCATCATATCTTTCTAAGTGGATCACTCGGAGGCGTTTACGTTCGTCGATCTTCGCCCTGCACTCATCGTCAAACCAAGGTTTGGACTTAATTGTTTTCTTAAATCCTAAAACCTTTTGGGCTGTTTGTTTGATTATGTCTCTGATCGATGCTCATTTGGTGCCCAGATTATTGGTTTCCTCTTCCTCACTACTCCCATTCTCTAGGATGATAAATCTATTCGTTAGTTCCTCTTGATATTCAGCCCTTTTGCGCAGGTCTTTTCGTTTATCAGTGTCGAACTTTTTGCTCGTCTCCCCTGACTGCCCATGTGGGTTTGCTGAGAGTTGACTCCTAATTTTGCCCATCACTAGAAGATGATCGGAGTCGCAATCTGCTCCTCTATATGATCTTACGCCAGGGATGTTCGAGTGGTATCTTTTGTCTATGAGGAAGTGGTCTATTTGGTTACGCGTTACGCCGTCGGATGATATCCATGTGACTATGAATTTGTTTGTGCTTAAACATCGTGCTTTTCTCTACCAGATCTTTTGACGCTGCGAACGAGATAATTCGCATTCCATTATCATTAGAAATGTCGTGTAAGCTTTCTTTGCCTATAGTTGGTTGGAAGATATCTTCCTCTCCAATTTTCGTATCGAGGTCCCTGAGGAGGATTTTAACATCGAATGATCAAATACTTCCTCTAGGGTCCCGTAAAACATGTCCTTCGTTTGTTCGTCCGTAGAGTCTGTTGGGGCGTGTACGCTTATAAATACATAATTGTACCATGGGCCCTGTATTTTTAGCACCGACATTCGGTAATTAATAAATTTCACATCTTTTTATGGGGCGTAATCTTCTTGTTTATGATGGAGCCGATTCCCAGGTTATGTGTACCGGTACCTCCACACGCTAGTGTGAACCCGTTGGTTTCGATTACTGAATGTGGGAGTCGGACTTCCTGAAGCGGGGCGATGTCCATTTTATATTCTTTTGCGTTTTCTATGACCGCCTGTATCACGCCTGGTTTATGTAACGTTCGAACATTCCATCAGCATAGCCTTAGTGATTCATTGTAGTTTAAGCCCCCGCACCACGTCAAGGTTTCTACCAAGCGGGGGAAATCACTACACATAATACCAAATTTTTCATTATTGATGCGTTTAATTCTAAAATTCTTACATATTAACTTACCGAGTTTAATTTTTTTTTACACAAACGCGCGCACAGAAGGGGATATTGGAGTAGCCATAAGGGTCAAAGCACAGTGCGACCGGAAGGAGAGGAAGGTGATAATTAAAAGAGGAATCGATGTACATTGGTCTTAGATGCCTGGACATTACAACGACGAAGAAACACATGATCAGGTAGAGTATTCCACATTCGCGTGGTTCGGCTCAAGAATGACTCTCTATATTTATTTGTGCGCCTGAAGTTTACTTTTAACGTGAATTGATCCGCATTCTCCGATTGATGGGTATCGCGGGAAAATGTCTGAGGAGGCGCAAAACTTCCAGCAAGTTCAGTTGAGCAACGACAGTGATAATACCTATAGAAGAGAGATAGACACGATGTGTTGCGCCTGTGTTCTATCGACTCACAGCTGGGTCTCCAATAAGTTTCACTGCTCGTTTTTGCATCCTCTCGAGCACGTGTAGTGCGGTTTTGGATGCGACTGACCAAATATGGGAGTTGAACTCCATTTTGGGACGAATATACGTAAATTGTGGCCAGGTTGGATGGCGTGAAGTATTTTTTGCATCTCTTAAGGAACCCAATACATTTGGCCGCACTTTCCGCATTTTCAAAAATCTGATCGCTACAATTAAGAGTCAAATTAATTCGAGTGCCGAGGATTAATAGTTCCTCGGCTCCGTCGATGGAAGTGCCGTTTATCGACAGTGCATTTACTTTGGGGTTCCCCTTTGACGACAGGAGACAGCACTGAGTTTTTAAGGCATTGAAGTCTACTCGGTTAGATAATCCCCATTGATATATCTTATTGAGGTCGGAATTCAGTGTATTAAGTATAACCTGCTAATGGGTATTGACGTTCGAAGAGTTTGGCCGGGAATGTTCGTATGAGTATGAGAAACTCAATGTGCTATCATAGGCAAATGAGTGGATTGGGTTGTGGGTAATGGACAAGAGATCATTTATAACGATAAGGAAGAGAGTGGGTGAGAGTACCGAACCTTGGGGAACACCTGCATTAATTTGATGGGAAGGAGATTTGACATCATCAAGAACCATTTGGATTGAGCGGCCAGAAAGATAGTCTCTTATCCATTGGATCAGGGAATTATCCACTCCATATGATGTAATTTTGATAAAAGGCTGGATGACAAACTCTGTAGAAGGCTTTCGAGATATCCAGTGCAACATTCTTGCTTTCGCCGAAGTAGTGGGTGGAATGGCTCCACTTTTCGGTAAGGTACGCCATCAGATCTCCCGTGGAGCTGTTGCTACAAAAACCATATTGGCGGTCATTTGATTTCAGATATTTCGAAAGTTGACGGTTGATAAGAGGTTCCATTACCTCGGCGAGAATAGAAGTTAGTGCTATGGGTAGATAAGAAGAGAGGGATTATTTGTCGCCCTTTTTGGGAATTGACTGAATGTTCGCTGACTTCCATCTATTTGGGAAATGGCCAATAGAATAAGACAAATGGAAAAGTTTCCGCAGTGATTTAGAGAGTGAAGAGGAACATCTCTTCAAGAGGATTGGGGGAATGCCATCCGGACCAGCGGATTTGTGTGCGTTTAGCCCCTTGAGTGCCCGGGCAACAGTACGCGTTCGGAAGCGAATCTGCCTCATGGTGTGTTGCTTATACTCAAGTTGAGGTGGGGCTGATGTGGTATCCGGCAGCGTTCAGTTGGCTGCAAAATGTGCAGCAAGTAGAGTCACTTTCTGTATTGCACTGGTGACTGGCCTCTCATCGACTACTAGCGAAGGAATGGATGAAGAGACCGAGTTTTGGATGTTCTTCACAAAAGCCCAGAAGTGTCTACTACCTGTGGAAGAGTGTAGTATTTTTTGTCTCACTGTCTGGCCATGCAAGAACTTTGCGCGTTGAATATACGCATCGCAGTCATTTCTAGCTCTCATAAATATTTTCTGATTTCCCTCAGTTTTGTTTGATTTATACGAACGGAAGTTCAACTCTTTAGCCTTAATGGTTTCTCTGCACCCGGAATCGAACCACATATTTCTCTTGGGTTTGATACTCTTTACTCTGTGTGGAATAAAAGTTCGCATGCCAAACAGAATCGTGTCCGTCAATGTGTCCGCTATAGAGTCAACATTATTATTGGGGTAAAATAACGACCAATTTAACTTCCCAAAAAAGTCGTTCAGACTCTCCCAGTTGGCTTTCTCATAGAATCGTACTGTTCTTTTGGGAGTTTTCTCCTAAGCGTTCCTGTTGGTTAGAGGAAATTTAGCTGACACGACACAGTGGTCTGAAGTGCCCAAGGGCGAAGAAACTTCAATTGTATATTTGTTTGGGTGGAAGGTGAGAAACAGGTCCAGTGTGTTGGAGGAATGACCGTCTGTCTGGTACCCGTGTTGGTTCATTGACGAGTTGAGTTAAATTGTTTGACTCAGTAAAGAGCTGAATATACTGACCCTCAGGTGTTGTATGTCCGGAATGGCGAAGCTACTGAGAGTTATGCACATTAAATTAGCCCACGATAGTTTTAGTCAAGAGAAATTAAATTCTGGATTGGAGCAGAGCTCTTATTGTGGCAGAAGCTGATAATCAATATCACTTCGTATGTTAATAGCTAGACCACCATGTGGAAAGAACAAAGGCACCAAGTTATAACCGGGTATAGTAAAATGGGAAATATCTGTATTAGTTATTACCTGAGTCCCGCTAAGTGCCAGGATTGCTGGTTTCTGGTTACCGACGTGGGCAGATACAGAGGAGAAATTGCATTTTAGGTCGCGAATGTTACACAGATCGACGTGAAATTCCCTTTCCATTGAAATGGCCTTTTGGTGGTTGGTTTAGTCACTGCGGAAAGATGTTGGAGTGTTCTGCCGAACACTGCTTACCATAGAAGAAAAATGCTCCAGCGGAGATAACACAACAAAACACGGAAAAATTGTTTTATGTAGATTTTTCTTTATTGTTTTCCTTTATTTCGTTTTCTTTGTACAGCACTTAGAACTAATTGACACAATCGTACTTGGGAATACGCTCACACATCGATTTTAGATGTTCAGATAAATTATATCCGTTTCTAGGTGAACTAAGTCGCGATTCATCGATTTGGAATAGATGCGATGTGTCACTATGTTTCTTTCGCACCTCAAGAATACAAATCAAATCAATTCGGTATCTGGCACGCGTGCGCTTTCACCCGACACTAAAAGTATTGTCGATTGTTCGTATTAATATTGTGTCGTATTTGCGATAGATTCTCATTAGTGTGCATTTCTCGATTTATTTTAAGTACGTTGCACGGCGCGAACCGACCTCCTAATTGGGTTCTCTAACGGTTCTTGGAGTCTATTAAACGGATGTTCGAAGTAGACTGATTGTCTCTATCTTTAAAATACAATCCGAACTTCTCATCCCTGGGTCTGCAAAAGAAAATTTCCCATCCAATCTGCTAAACAGAATTTCCCATCGTATCCGTTAATAGAATTTCCCATCGTATCTGTAAAGAAAATTTTCCCATCATCAATCCATCGTTCTCCTTTCTGTATTCCTTATCGGAAGCTTGTTCCTTTGTTTGACGATCGTTCGTACCGCCACTTATTTTCCAATCTTTTCGTAGGATTTGTTTAGGTTACCCATCTGGCTTAAGCTAACAATGTTCTTGTGCGCTTCAGATGGGTAATAAAAGGAACCGTGGGATTGGTATAGTTTCTTTGTTAGCATTTCCAAACCATAAACATCTAGCGAGCGATGTACGTTAAGATGTTTATGATTGCATGACTATTGGTCGGCAGCGAAACGATATGCCTTGTTTGCACAAGTGTGCCTTTTGCGTTAGGGTCATGCAAGGGATTTAGCTGCTAATTGCTATTAGCTACCAAAGTAGGCATCCGTTGTTCGGTTTATTTACCGACAATGGTGTTTCATGGGAAGCATCGCGTCGACTTTGGCGAGACAAGAACAGATGTGTCCTTCATCTTGTCTCTGGCTTCTGGTCATCTTCATCAGAATCACCCACATCCGTGAGGGTGTTGGGCTCGGTCTCGAGATATCTGAAAAAGAAAAAGGGAGGGAGGTATCTAAGGATAATGTGGACAGGGTTAGTTCAGGTGTTCTCTAACTACTTGGATGGAGGGATGGTGGGAAAGAAATCGTACAAGTCCGGTGGGCCTTGAGTACGGTAGTAAACGCAGATCACGTCTTTGGCGTCTGATGATCTTTGGTTGGTGTGTTACTGCCCTCATTGATCTGCGTGCCTCATTCTGATTCGGCGTTTCGTTTCCGTTCGTTCCATAGTCTCGAATTTTCTACTGCGCATAATCTCCAGTTTTCCAGTACTTTCTAGAATATTCTAGTACTTTGTTTTGGAGACCTGCCAGATATCACAGCTGATTGTCATATGCGTCACAATATTAATAATACGATCGATGTAATTCGTTCAACGACTCTTCGGATACTGACATTAATCTAGCCAAAAGGGGTGAATTAACAATAAAAAGTGCCGAGACCACATCAAGAAGTTATATAATAACGATTCAGCCCGAAAAGTCCTGCATTTTATCCTGAAGTGAGGTTAAATTATGTTACCAGAATTGTCGCGGGGGTAGAGGTTGTCAAAGATACGGTAGTCATGGTAGTGCAACCTAATTATGTTAACAAAAGAAAAAGGAACAAAACTGACTAGTTTTTTATTTCACACTATTGTTTCGTATATATTAGGCCTGCAACTATAAACTCGGCTCTGAAGTTGGTCGAATTAAAAACTTCTTGAACGCATCCAATTCTGTCGCCATTTTGGATATATGTAGCTGTTTTTATGACTAAGTTTTAGTCATTTACAAGCTGTCATTCCATGCATATCAGTTTTTTAAGAGATGGATGTCGATAAGCAATATTTACGCCATTGCATTCTATTCGGTTTTCAAATGAAAAAAAAAAAAATGCTGCTCAAGCTATGGAGTTGATTAATTCGACTTCGTGAACGAGACTTTAGTCCTGAGGACCCTCCACGTCCAGGTGCAGTAAAAAGTTAAAGTTACTGGATGAAAGTCCATGTCAAACTCTTGCAGAACAGTTAGAAATATCACATCAAGCAATATCATTTAACCTTTTTATAAATATCTTTTTCAATAAAGTTGAATTTGACAAAGAAATATCTAGTTACTACTTGTACATCTCCTGTGTACGTAACCAATGGTACTTTATTAGGTTTCAGTGAGGTCCATCTGGTCAATTGTTTTTGAGTTGATTTATAACTTCCTCTTAGTGGAGATCCGAATTCTTCAGTTATCAGATCATTTAGTAATTCGTGGTAATTCTAACATGCCTTTCAGATTAGTGATAAGACACCATTTTGGTCCATAAAGTATGTGCAATGTAAGGTTTAATGCATCACTCTATGTAGTATCTTATAATATGTCCATGCCTTCTTTGTTTAGTTTGTGGAATCGCTTTTCATTTCTATCGACGTCTGTATAACATAATCCTCTGCACGTAACTGTTTCTTTGAAATGTCTGCATTATTCTTACCTTTAGTTGCGAATTTGGATTATTCAAAAAAAAAAACCAAAGCATCAATAGATACTTATGCGCATGTCAAGGTACTAGCACTACGCTATGGGTTCGGCTTTCCTTAGAGTATTGTAGTAAAAAAATACAAAGCGTTAAAAATGAATTATTTACTAATATGACAATTTATTTAACGATAGTTGTTATTCCTGAAAATGTTTCTGAAGTGATTGCCAACATTCGAAGTACCGACTGTCGAGCTTCTGACATGTTTTTTCGCCCCACTTTGTAACAGCCATACTTAACGATGATTCAAACATAAAAGCCTACAATTTAATAAATAGTTACTTTGCATTTTTTTCTTTTTTTATAGTTGTGTTATTGAAGTTACCTGAGTTCCATCAGCGACTCTTTCCGGTTTTAGGTTAGCTTTCGATGCCATTTCGAAGCATTGCTTGTCAGGGCCATGTGGTGTCATCATAGAATGTAGGGATGCGCCTCCGGGTTGGAAACCGTCTTCTTTGGCCTCATATTTTCCTTTAATCAATCCCATGAACTCGCTCATGCAATTTCCTTAAATGATAAATTATATTTTGTGTGAACTTACACGTTTCATCTTTAATTGCTTACTGTGATAATAAGGGGGTCTAAATGTGTTCTCTTGAACAGACCATCGTGGGGGGAAGATTACAAAGTCAGCAATAGCAGTACCAGGCCTGTAGCTTGGGCATGTCAGCACTGTAAAGATACTTGGATCGCAATGATCGAAACTCACTGAGTTTATCACCATGAATTTTGATAGATCGTATTTATAAGGAACATAATTGCCATGCCAAGCAACCACGTCGAATGGTGAGTGATTTTGTGTTGCAACGAATAATGATCCTTGATATTTTGAGATGATTTTGTAGTCTGTAGTAAAACAAAAATATTATTAACCTATCCTTCAAAGTGAAGTGACTAGAGTTACCATCAATTTCGAGATCTTCTGAACAAGCTACAGGTGTTTGAAAATCTCTAGGATTCGCTAAACCATTTGCTCCAATTGGTCCCAAATCAGGTAAACGAAAATGACTGTCGTATACTTCTAAAATGTATCCTCGACTTGGACCATCGACCTTAACGTTGAATCTCATCCCTTGTTGAATTACACAAATTTCATTTGGATGTACGTTCATTTTTCCAAACTCAGTGGTAATGTTAAGTGATCCCTGTTGAGGAACTATACAGAGCCTGAAAAGTAGAAAACCCTTCATGTTCTATATGCCTTACCAATTAAATAGTCGCCATCACTGTTGTAGAATGCAGAATTTTTCATACTTTCATTGCATAAATAGATATGTATAGCAATGCCATGTCTTTGCCTGGGTTCTCCAGCTCCACAGACCGTATGTAAGCCTTCAACGAAATTAATTCTGTCATTCGATGGTATATCAAAAGGTTTCCATCTCATTTGATTGGGATTAGGTGGCATTTCATCCCAGTTGAATAGATGGTATGGAGCAATATTATATTTTTGAAAAGGCTTATGAACAACACTTGGTCTTATTCGATAAAGCCATGACCTTGTGTTTTCAGTACGCGGTGCTGTGAACGCTGATCCTGATAATTGTTCGGCATATAAACCGTAAGGACATTTTTGTGGGGAATTTTGACCTTTGGGAAGCGCATTTGAATATCGAGGATCTTCTGAGGAAAAATGCGATCCAAATCCAGTTAGATACTAAAAATAAATATGAAACAAATAATTATAAATTTACAAAATATAAAACAAGGATATTTGGATGAATGTATTTTCCATTTGTTCAGATGAAAAGTATTCAATGATCATGCGGGTTGAGTACAGGGTGGGTCTTAGGATGAGCTTAGCTAAGTTCGTTCTTACGTTCTTTAGTTTGTAAAATTATAGTATATTGTTGTTTATTGTTGTACAACATTTATTATTTAATTATAGTTATATGGTGTTGTGGCGGTTCCTTTGAACGCCACTACCTACCTTCCCATTAGAGTTCGAAAATTTCCACCTAGAGCGGCCGAAAACCAATAAAACAAGTACGGAGGCAGTTCCATTGCTTGCCTAGCAATTAAGCATTTATTTACCTGTTTGTCACCCACCTAAGATGTCTCCTAAACCATATTTTCGCTAATTCACTAGCACGAACTACAAGAGACATTTTCCTCACGGGCATCATGTGCTAGAAAGCAATTCGTCGGGTGTATGTTGTATCATCGGATTTCCTAGTAAGAAAGTATAACATGTGGCATACACCAAGCAACCAACACATTTGGTGCTACGTATAAACATGTTCATCCTGCCACACATGTGCAGGGGATATTCTTTCATTATTTTACTACAGCACATCGATCGGTAAACCGACCGGCAAGCTAAAGAATTAGCATCCATGGCCATGTTCCATAAAGGCAATTTGGTTTCACAATCAAGCATCCAACATGTCTCGACCACCGCGGTGCACATATCCCCCATCGAATTTGCAGCATAGAAGCAGGAGATACACTTGCCTTATTTCCATGCTGCAATCATATCGCTCTCTAAACCAATCGACATGAAATGGGTAACTCGCATCTGGCCACAAAAGGGAACCGAGTTCTCGTTACTGTAAATACACACACGAGAATTCGACCCTCTGTTGACGCCAGCAACGTGCGCCCGATCAGCATAGATGCCTTACGCAGTGCCGATCGGGTAAACATTTCCTTTTATGGAATTACAATATCCACGGTTCGCATGCTCATGGACACACGTCATAAACGTGCGAGGTAAACACATTTGTGTGAGTGCACATCCTCACCGTGTCCAGGGCATCTGAAATCATCCCTTATTGGTCGCCGAAGCGATGGATGGAATTTGGTATTCTGTCGTTTCGGTGGCAATCTTCAGTCGTAACACAGATTCCGTGGAGGCAAGTCGTGCCTACACGTAAAACATAAAATTAAGGTGCCGAATGGTTGCTGACTGCGGAAGGCTGTGGAGGCGCGGTCACCTGTAACTTTGTAATACAACTAAGTGTATCTAAATAATCCAATCGATTGTATCCAGTTGACTTCTAAATCACCTGACTTTAACTCTACATAGATTAAACTAATACAACTAAGTGTACCTAAATACAACTAAGTGTATCTAAATAATCCAATCGATTGTATCCAGTTGATTTCTAAATCATTTGACTTTAATTCTAAATAGTTCACTTAATACGAACTAAGTTTCAATTCTACATAGTGTAACTAAATACAACTAAGTTATAACCCTACATAGTTTAACTAGTTACAACTAAGTGTACCCAAATATCGAATGAAAATAAAGATTTCAAGGACTGAGAATGCAGTACGATGTTTCAATTAGACTAAGCACACTAACCAAATGGAGTCAGATCCGTTGCCGCCAAAGTGTTACTTACGTAGTTGACAGGGTCCTTGGACAATTTATAGTCCCTGCTCGGGAGCCAATGTAACACCGTATTTTTAAGGTGTTAGCATAAAAGTATCTTTACCTGGTTATGTTGAGTTGATCCTTTGGCCGTTGTTGAGTAGTCGGTGTTCTTCGGATGGCTGAGCTCCTTTTCTTTTTGTTTATTAAATACACAAGACTTTTTCTTTCTTTACTTTAACTGTAACTTTATTGGTTTAAGTTTAAAAAGCTGGGAATAACCATCCCGGAACACTTTTACTTGACAATTCTATTCTGGCTCTCTGTCCATTCACAGCCACTCTTTTATACCTGAATTAATGGCGAGGGGGGCTCCTCGATAGTGTAGTGGTTAGTATACCCGCCTGTCACGCGGGGGACCGCGGTTCGATTCCCGGTCGGGGAGCCTCTGGCGCAGGACTAATGACCTTGCCCGGAAAAAAACAGATCATTATGGAAAATTTAACAAGCCACAGGACTTGCTAAATAAGGCCAAGACCGGCTCCCGGTTGTAGTGCCGATGATGATGATGAATGGCGAGGAAGTGCAGACGATGCGTTTACCTCAGCCAGAATGTATGACCCATATTAAGGCCAAATGCCCTGCACGAGTCATTTGGATTTCCTAACGATCCACTTAATTGCCCTGCTTAAAGTGCAACGGCATTGGCTTGAGCAATTACTTAATTGATTGCTGCATATACCGAACCAATTAAAGTACATTGGCCCGCGTTCAAATCGTATCATTCGATCGATTTGCGTTTCGTCGCTGTGTCTGTCCTTCCGCAGATCTCAGCATTTTGATCGATACTCAATTAAGTCGTCGCTAATAGCCTTTGAAGGCATCGACCGTATCATATGACCTGTATGACACTTGTTTTCGGGCATGAAGTAAAAAAATGCATTCGAAATATGAAACCGCGTGGGTAGGTCCGCGAACAGGTGTTTGCTTGGTTTTTGAATGTGAAGCAGAATACATTTAGCGAGTGGCCTTGGGAAGTGGGTCAATTGTTTGATTGCAATGACACACGATAAGCGTTTTAGCTTTGAAAGGTGGGTATGAATGAATAAATATCGCAACGTATGCGATATGAATATTATTTGCGTGTGGGAAAAGTCGGCAGTTAATTGTTTGTGCATAGCTTTGTGTGCAATATGAATGTTAAGTGTGAGGATGATTGCTAATTGAGAGGGGTTGTGTAGCGAGGTGTAACAATATACTTTAGCTTATAAGTACTTATATTGCTTGAGTTAAGCTAATGAATGGGGTGGTACCTCTGTGGGTAGTATTTGCTATGCGTAAACACGGACGCGGGTTCAGTCAAATACCCCAACAAACTAAAAGTTCCGCGAGAGAAGAATAAACTGGTGATTTAGTGTAACACTGGTGAATAAAACACGTCGATTGATTCTAGTTATTTAGTTTCTTTTATTTGAATTCACTTTACACCATGTCTTAGTTTTAGATGACAATAGATTAAATAACAACTATTATAGTACAAAAACACGCACATTAAACGAAATGACAAAGTACAAAAAGGTAACTTGGCACAAACTCTCGAGCGACAATTATTCAATATAGATCTTAACTTCTTCTTTGCTACATCGATTTAATTTTAACTAGACTCGCGAGCGACAATTGTTTCGCTAAACACTCGACTCCGTGTGCACCGTTTCAGGGTTGAAATTTGACTCCGATGATGCAACTCACATCCATCTCTTCGATGGCCGCCAATTGTATAGATAAGGGAGGATTATATATGTGGCGTATAGGAAAAGTACAATGCCCTGAGGACGATAATCGGTGGACACCTGATCAAACAGAAGTACATCGTTGGTGATGTATGCCAGAGATTGAAATAGATTTTTGTTTCAAAGTAAACCAAAATGCTATTTCACAGATCAATGGTGTATATGATGATGATGATGCACAGATGATGTATATGATGTGCCTATGATACAAAAGGGGTCGTCATGGTATTTGCCTAAGATTCCTTGGAAACGCCGATGTAGGCAATATCCAATCTAGTCATTGGTTCCGGTGCACAAGGAGGCAATTATTTTGTTGACATAAGTCAACAGGAACCTCGTCGACGACGGCAAAGGGTCAGGCTGGATGGCTATATGTTTAGAATAATATGCGGGTAAGTAAAACGCACACAGTGGGATACTGTATGTTTAATTTAGGTTTTCAGCCGGGTCATCATATGCATGGCATTGGTAAGGTTACCTAAATAATGATCTTTTCCATGCCCAAATTCCAGGATCGGTTGATAACCGATGAAAGGGAATTGTCGCAAGTGTTGCGGACCTAAGGGTATAGGCGCGATATTCACTTATGAACCGTAGCAAGAATACCGGCTACAGCTATGTCAACAATTACGCTGGCCAGCGTGTATTTATCTTTTATAATTGCTGACTAGCTGAGCCGATTGTCTGGCACGGTGCATGAATGAATGAAATAATTTGTTTGGAGTGCATGGTTGATAAGATTTAACTTTCAGGTGAAAGAGAATGAAGGGTAGCTTACGCTGCCCCAAAATTGCAGGTAGGTATAGTGGGTTGGAAAGTGGTTAATTTAAGAGGATGGGCGGTTCTTTAGGAATGTATTAAAGAGCCGCCACACCTCCACTAAACTCAACTAATAACTTTAGAAATGTTCTATTTATCTTAATAAACTACAAAGAAAAAGAAGATTTTATCATATCTAATTTGTAGAGATTATGTTCTCCAAAGTTCCCCGTCGGGGAGCCTCTGGCGCAAGACTAATGACCTTGCCCGGAAAAATCAAAACCTTATGGAAAATTTAACAAGCCTCAGGACTTGTCATTGCATATGCGTTTTTAGCTGCTGTATGCTTATCAAAGTACAGATACTGATCAAGCCAGACTCCAAGGTATCTGACTACAGTTTTTACTTGTAGGGGAAGATTATTACTTCCTGCAATGGAAAATGTTTTCCAATTCCGTTTTGTATCTCTTGATGCGCTGGACAGCGGCGTTCTGAAAAGAATAGTCTCTGTTTTTTGGAAATTTATTTTTAATTTCCTGTCGTCGCAAAAACGGTTGATTTTGTTGAAATTATTTTGCAGAAGTCTGTTGATGACATCAATCTTTTCCCCAGATTTATACACCACAATGTCGTCGGCATACGCAATTGCATGGTTGAGAGAACCCACTAGATCACTAGTGTAAATGTTAAATAAAATGGGAGAATTCACTGCTCCCTGTTTTGGCCGCTTTTGATGTGGAAAGTATTGTTAGAGATTATATCGCCACATTTCACTACAAACTGTTTACCCATTATCCTATCGTAGATAATGTATAATATATATTCGGGCATACCTAGATTTGATAACTTGTATAACAACCCTTCTGGCTCCTCGATAGTATAGTGGTTAGTATACCCGCCTGTTACGCGGGAGACCGGGGTTCGATTCACCGTCTGGGAGCCTCTGGCGCAATACTAATGACCTTGCCCGGAAAAAACAAATCATTGTGGAAAATTTAACAAGCCTCACGACTTGCTAAATAAGGACAGGACCGGTTTACGGTTGTAGTGCCAATGATGATGATGATGATGAAGATTTAAGTTAAGTTAAGTTCTTTTAAATAAAATTAAAAAAAAATTAGGTAGGTTAAATTTTAAGAATAAAAACAAAAAAAAATTCGACACAAAGTTTTCCAAATTTTTCCTTGTCTTTCAATAATCATAAGTACTGCCACAAAGTTCTGTCGCCGAAACGCAAATTATACAATTGTTATGTAATGTTTAGCTTAGAGCGTCTGCGAAGGACCAGTAAGTTATAATAAAAGATAATTAAGCTAGAATGTAAGCATTTTTTGTCTAGCATGTAATTTAGAAACTTACAAGTTAAAAAGAAATAAAAAAAATGTTTTAAAAATGAAATGAAAAATCGATTTTCTTCAAAAAGGAAAAACTATTACAGGAGCATACTACGCATCATTACTTGCCCAACTGAAGGCAAACATTATGGACAAACGGTCACATTTGTAGAAAAAGAAAATTTTGTTTCACCAAGACAACGCGCCGTCTTACACCTCAGCGGTTTCCATGGCGAAAATCTATGAATTAAGGTTTGAACTGTTTGACCATCCGCCCTACTCACCAGATCTAGCCCCGAGCGATTACTTTTTGTCAACTAATCGAAAAATTGTGATTGGAGGACAGACATTTTCGTCGAATGAGGAGGCAATCACCTTCGTGAATGGTTATTTTGCAGAGGAAAACGCCGAGGACTATTTGAACAGGTTATAGAGATGGGAGCATCGCTGGGAGAGGTGTGTAGAGTTACGAGGAGGCTATGTAGAAAAATAAAATAAAATTTTAAGAAAAAATGTCTTGTATCTTTGTTATCAGCTCCTCAATAGTATACTGGTTAGTATACCCGCCTGTCACGCGGGAGACCGGGGTTCGATTCCTCGTCGGGGAGCCTCTGGCGCAAGACTAATGACCTTGGCCGGAAAAAAACAAATCATTATGGAAAATTTAACAAGCCTCAGGACTTGCTAAATAAGACCAAGACCGGTTCTAGGTTGTAGTGCCGATGATGATGATGATCTTTGTTAGGTCGGAAACTTTTCAGCCCACCCTCGTAAATTTATGGCAGGTGCCTCTTAAAATTAATTTACGCACTCGAAACAAATAAAGAGTAGATTTATTGCCCAAAAGTTACGAACGCGTTTAAATATCGGTATGTCACAACTTTTTCACGAACTATACCACTCAGCTTTTTGTATTTCACATCGCTGCATGCAGAGCACTATTACCTTCGATGCCTCTTACTTCACAACTCATGTTATAACGAGATTGTTTTTAGTATACGTAGTTTTATTGACAATCTGTGGCCTTCGCTAAAATTTAATCAGTAGATAACACCGAAAATGCCCACAAAAGGTCGAATAGAGCTCTGATACTCGTATGAACACAAATTATAGTAAGCTCATTACGTCATGACCCATTACCTGCAAAAGTAGTCCGCATGACATGTTTTTTAAACGCAATCATAATGAGTTCAATTTTACGAAATAATACTGTGTGTATTTACCAGAATTTTCCGATATCTGCCGAATTCGAAACGACATGTGCCGCTGGAAACAACGAGAACAACGGATAGCGAATTAAAAGTTTGTTTTTAGGAAGAACGAAAACATTCCATCTTCTTGAACCTATTAAGAAAAGAACATCAAATACCTTGGTGACGGGCCGCGTTTACTAAGGTAAACCAGTTTCATAAAAATGTGATGTATAGAATTTATTTAACCGTAAAAAAACGGCCTCTTAAAATCCATTAAATTCATATATAATTAAAACTAAAGAAAAATATTAAAACATTAGGTTATCATTTCCTCCTCCTTATTTATATGAAGTTCTTCAAAATCAATCAACATGTTGTATAGATTCGGTTGTAAGTTCTTCTACCTAATTATTAAAGATTATATCACTGAGATGTATATTCTCGCCACGTCCGCTTTTACCGGTCGAATATTCAAACATATCAAATAGAACCTCTGTAAGTTTCAAGTCCCATCTCTTGATTGGGTACTCTTCTGTGTAACTTGTCTCACATACAAATCCAATGCAAACTTGAAATTCTCGAAACACATCAAAATACCTTTTAATTTATTGTATAACCATCTTTAAATTATTGCAAAGATCGAAAACAAAAATAACACACAGTTCACAGTTTATGTTCACTGCCATATATCACATTTTAATAAAACAATTGTTTCAAAGATAAGAATTTGTTCAACTTAAAGAAGAGAGAGTCAGAAGGGCGAAGTTTGTTTTTGAATGATAAGAAAACGGGTAAGACGACCATCAAGTTAGATATCACGAATTTAAATATTTACATTTACCTTGTAGTCACTCATTTCTCGGTAATAATATTAATTGAAGTAGATTTGATCACTGACTGTCTGGCCACGGAACTTTACTGCCTTTTTATAATCTACCTGCAGAAGGAATAGACGAAATGAAAAGAGGAGAGTCTAAAAATAAACTGATATTATAGCATACGACAGAAAACCAGTCTTTGGATGAATAGAAAGAAATCTAGTCAACTGATTTGAATCGGTTCTAGATATTACGCATTTACGACCGATACTGTCTGCTGACATATTTAAATTAATCGTGGACAAATGTTAATTTCAAGACGGAGTAGTAGCATTCTTGAAACGCTTGCTCAGTTACTGCTGTTCATACATTTAATTTAAATCTGCATTACAGTCAATGGAGATAAATAATAATTTAAATTGCACGACAGGTGTGCACACTGATACGATGGTAGACCCTGTTTTCAGTCATTTCTACGACTTATTCAAATAAAGTACTTCTACGCGGTTATCTGTTTCAGTCAGACGATGTAATGTAAGAAATAAATATTAACTCTGGTACGCAGATCTTTAAACACTCAATGTACTAATCTAAAGCAGTTTCGGAATTTAATCGCATTGACACCATTGAGATTAAAACATATCAGTCGTAAATTGGAAAATGGTTCGGCCCAAATATGTATTGTATTTATTTACTTGGCTCTACAAATGAGGGTCTCGTTCGTAATCACCAAGTTTAGTATCATAGTGTTTTATTTTACTTTTTGCCAACTCGCCACTAGGGGTTGGACTTCACCCCAATCGTGCACCATAGTTCCTATCACAATTGATTTTCGGGGCCGACCAACAACATTCATATGACTCCTAGAGTCGTCCCAGAAGATAGTGTTCTGGCATATATTGGGTTGTATACCCGCCTGTCACCCGGGAGACCGGGGTTCGATTCCCCGTCGGGGAGCCTCTGGCGCAAGACTAATGACCTTTCCCAGAAAAAATAAATCATTATAGAAAATTTAACAAGCCTCAGGACTTGCTAAATAAGGCCAAGGTCGGTTCCCGGTTGTAGTGCCGATGATGATGATGATATATTGGGTTGTACCACATGAAATGTCCGATTTTATAGTAAAAACTTAAAAACAAATATTATTTTTCCGTAATTTTTTATTGAATCAAAATAGGAGCTGTGGCGGTGCCGCCATACCCCACGGTACACTTACCTAAAAACCCCATTATCTCATGCCAAGACGCATAAGTTTTTGCCAATGCAATAGCATTAGGCACCTGAAAATGCTTCACGCATTAAAGAGATCAATTCTAGGATCTTTAAGTCCCTGTAAAGAAAACTTACCTTTCATGCATTCTCTTTGCATACCAATTCTCTGAAAGATTTCTTTATTAGCTTACCAGGAATTCCAAACCAATTTCGGCATCTAATCTGCCAGACAAATTCCCTCTAGACGAATTCCTGGAAGCAAATGATTCGGTTTGCATACAATGCAACTTTCATGACGGCGATCATAAATATTGCGCCGTCTATTTTCCCAGCCACGATGTGTGTACAAAAACTATCTACACATACACCGGCTGGCGATAACCAACGATAAATGGTCCAACACAGCTGCATGTAATTAGCACCATCTGCGTTGAGACTAATGCCTTACCAATGTGTTAAGAATATCGAATTTGTAAACCTTTGTATGGAATGTACAATGTACATACGTATGCGTGAAATCCTACAACGTACAGCGACGCGCCCTATAGTCGCTTCCAAGCAGTCGCACGGTAAAGTTCGCTCGCGTACTCATCAAGCTCTTTTGTATTTCCACCTTATGCTTTATTATTTACAATAAACTGTTTTGCTTATAATACTCTGCGTGCATTATTTCTATCACAATGCACTAAGGGCAAACAAAAGACCGCTGTCCTTCAACGGGCATTCTGGCGATACGCAAACGATTCAATCATCCTAGTATCCCAAATGCACCTACCATCTAATGGTTACTCAGTTGAACTCCCAGGTCATAAATCTCTTTTATCCTACATTGTTCTGGACCCGTTTCCCAGTAATCTTCTCACATAAACAAAGACTCCGGGCACCAATGCTCGACCTTACCACCCTATTCCAGCAAGCCAGCCCCCTCGTTATCACAGGTCATAAATCTCTTTTATCCTACATAGTTCTGGGCCCGTTTCCCAGTAACCTTCTCACATAAACAAAGATCTTTACGATCCTTTTCCCATTCTTTGTGTATCAGGTTCCTCATCATGGCTTTGATCTATGAAAAGAATCGACGCACACACACACAAGTGTACTGTGGCGATCTTCTGTATGAGATCTGTTGGTTACCCAAAAGAGAGACTTTACGTCTCTCTCGGAACAGGAAATGCACCCTTAATTTGAGAGAGCCAATTTCACTGGCTAAATTTCTTTTAACAACAATTGAATATCGTTGACTCCTTTTACATCCGCCGTCCGAGCAGGTCGTGGACATGTCACTCTCGCTCCCCGGTGCACACGGGACGCGAAATTCAACCGCGAGTCATCATTAACGAGTCGGGGTTAGTCATTTCGGAGTCGAGTTCGTCCTTAATAACAGTTGTGTAAATTAACAAATCGTGTGGTCGTTAGTGGAAACTTTGCTTAGTGCATAACCGAGAAACAGTTTAGTGCATAAGAACCTACAATTAATACTAAATAAACCAATAACTATAATGCCGTGTTTTATTCCTGTGTCGTGTCCGCTCAGTGCTTTGGAGCTTGATTCTTGGTGAACCCTTTGGCGGCGTTGCTCAGTGTTTTGTCCTCCATCCGGCTGGCGGTGTTTCTTGTTGGAGATTTATAAAGTGACGTTGGAGGAGTGAATTGAACCAGCGTCGTACGCCGGTGCAACATACTTCGCCCCCCACAGATCCATTGGCATCTATGACATTCTTCCAACGTTATACAAGGTCAAATACTCCTTTTTCGTAGAAGTGCTGACTTTTTGAGGCAATGAAATCTTCAAAATCTTTTATGACCTCTGCTCGGTTCCCGAATACCTTCTGCCGGCAAAATGAATCCCGATTGCGGAAAAGATGGTAGTCCGTTGGGAAAATGTCAGGAGAGTACGGTGGATGTGGAAGAATTTCAAATCCCAACTGCAACGGTTTTTGCACCGTTACTTGTGAGGTGGACCTCGAGGAGATCGGATCGGATGATCGAACGTGGAAGGAGAACGCACAGGACAGGGAACAATGGCGGAGCCGAGTCGGTGAGGTCATGAACTTCCGGGTTCCTACAGGCCAGTAAATAATAAAATAAAATAAAAAAATTACTTGTGAGGTAAGGGGTCTAGCGTGCCATGCAAAAGGATCGGGCCATGCCTATTGACCAACGCTTTTCAGCCAATTTGGCATGTAATATGTCGATTTCCTCACAATATTTGATAGCGTTTACCGTTTCTCCTGGTTGAAAAAATGAAAAGTGGATTGGTCCTTTCGATATCCACTAAATTGTTACCATAACCTTTTTTGGGCGTAGATCGGACTTGGGGGTGTGTTTTGGTGTTTCACCTGTCTCCAACCAATGTCCAGCATTTTTACTAGACATTCTTTTTCACCGTATCATATATCGTAATTCATATCCAAAAGCAAACACCTGGCATGGGAGATTCCCTGGTTATTGCTGGCGCCTGCAAAAATGCAACGGAATATGACAATTACCGTACGCCAAGGGAGAGTTCCCATAAAAATACTAACGCCTACGAAAAAAAGGCACATGGATAATGACGAATTGCCACCGGTAATTCGAAGTGACGAACGGATTGCTTGAACCAATGCCACTGCATTTTAAGTGGACCAATTAATTGAAATACCGTTTAAATGAATATCAATTAAGTGTCGATAATAATTAAGCAACGCAAATGATTCGAACCAGGCAATTGCACTCAATATGGGTCAAAGCCGACTGGGCGGAACTGCGGCAGGTTAAATGACTTGCGTTCGGTGTCATGCCAAGTGAAGAAAAATAGAGTGCATCGTCTGGATTCTCCCCCAATAATTTGGGTATAAAAGGAGTGATTGCAAAGAAAATAACACAGAGTTAAGTAAAGAGTTAAATTGGGAATAGCTAAACTAAGGCCGCAGCTAAAATAAGTAATTAAACTAAGGTAGCAGTGAAACCATCTATTATAAACGTAAATAAAAACATCGTCTTTAAACATTGACTTTTCTCTATCGTAACTCTTCGCTTACTCGCTCTTTCCTCACTACTGAGGAAGCACGGAGAGACACGTTATAACATTTTTCCAAAACTCCAATTACCACTTCGGGACACCCGATTTCAGTCAATAGAAGATATGAAAGAGCATTTGCGGCGAGAGCTGGTCAATTCTGAAAAATGTGCACTGTAAGCAAACTAAATTATAGATCGCGCTCAAACTTCATGTCAGGATAGACGACAATTGTGTCAACCTAGCGACAAAAAAAAAATGTTGACAATCCCCATAAACGGGCTTTTTTAAATAATCAGTTCGCGGTACTATTTGGGCAGAAAATAATATTGCAGCTCTTATTTTCACCCCTAATCCAGGGCGCCCATTGGATGGTTTGCAGCCAGGGGTATCATCATCATCATCATCGGCACTACAACCGGGAATCGGTCTTAGCCTAACTTAGCAAGGCGTAAGGCTTGTTAAATTTTCCATAATGATTTGTTTTTTTCCGGGCAAAGTTATTAGTCTTGCTCCAGAGGCTCCCCGACGTGGAATCGAACCCCGGTCTACCGCGTGACAGGCGGATATCATCATCATCGGCACTGCAACCGGGGGCCGGTCTTGGCCTTATTTAGCAAGTCCTAAGGCTTGTTAAATTTTCCATAATGATTTATTTTTTCTGGGCAAGGTCATTAGTCTTGCGCCAGAGGCTCCCCGACGGGGAATCGAACCCCGGTCTCCCGGGTGACAGGCGGATATACTAACCACTATACTATCGAGGAGCAGCCAGGGGTATACCGGCTGCATTATAACGACGCCTCTCTGACACCGAGTCAAATCAGAGCAGTAATCAGACCTTACCATATCAAAGCGGGGCTCTGATATGGCGGACTATATGAAACCCCAAAACTTGGGGGAACAAAAATTAATAATACATACGAAACAATACCACGCAAAAACCGGTAGGCGTAGGTGTGATGACCCGACACTGCCATAAGGGAAGAAATCATCAAGAAAACACCGACTCGGCAAAAAGAAGACGTAAGGAAAAACGGAAAAAACGGGATATACGCGTCGACACGTGGAATGTTCGAACGTCACACACACCAGACGCGATACAAACGGTCGTAGAAAACGCAAAACAATATAAAATGAATATCGTCGCGCTCCAGGAAGTGCGACTTCCACATCAAGTAATCGAAACCAACGGGTTTACACTGGTGTGAGGAGATACCGACACACATTACCTCGGAACTGGGTTCATCATAAGCAAGAATATTACGCCCCATTTAAAAGACATGAAATTTATTAATGACCGAATGTCGGTGCTAAAAATACAGGACCCTTGTTACAATTATGTATTTATAAACATACACATTGCAACAGAATCTACAGACGAAGAAACGAAGGATACAATCTACGAGACTCTAGAGGAAGTATTTGATGGGATCTCATTATTCGATGTTAAAATCCTCCTCGGGGACCATAATACGAAAATTGGAAAGGAAGATATCTTCCAACCAACTATAGGTAAACGAACCCTACACGACGTCTCAAATGATAATGGAATTCGAATTATCACGTTCGCAGCGTCAAAAGATCTGGTAGAGAAAAGCACGATGTTCAAGCACAAGCAAATTCATAAAGCCACATGGATATCACCCGACGACGTAACGCGTAACCAAATAGATCATTTCCTCACAGACAAAAGACACCACTTGAATATCCTTGACGTAAAATCATATAGAGGAGCAGATTGCGATTCCGATCATCTTTTAATGATGGGCAAAATTAGAAGTCGGGTCGCAGCAAACCCCCAGCCACGGAGACGATCAAAAAGTTCGACACTGATAAACTAATAGACCTGCGCAAAAGGGGTAAATATCAAGTCAAACTAACGACTGGATTTAGCATCCTAGAGAATGGGAGTAGTGAAGAAGAGGAAACTAAGAGTGTGGGCAGTAAATGGGCATCGATCAGGGACGCAATCAAACAAACAGCCCAAAAGGTATTAGAATTTAAGAAAACAATTAAGTCCAAACCTTGGCTTGACGATGAGTGTCGGGCGAAGACCGAACAACGTAAACGCCTCAGAGTGAACCACCTACAAAGATATGATGAAGTCAACGCAGAAACATACGCGACGATTCGGAAAGAAACAATGAGATTTTTCAAACGCAAAAAACGCGAATGGGAGAAGGCTCGGATCGTAAAAATCCTAGAAAATACCAGAGCAAAGAACATCACAGGTATGTACGCCGGGATAAATTCTATTAGAAGTGGCCACCGAGGCACACACACCGTCACACTGACGAGAATCACACCGTACGCAGAAGAAATACTGGGAGACTACCAATGCGGATTCCATAGGAACCGGTCAACGACCAACCAAATGTTCACAATAAGGCTGTGGGGGTGGAAGGTGGTGAGCAATGTGAGGGCGGGCGGTAGGCGGGGTGCGTGATGTAGGGTGTAGTGGGTATGTGGTTGTTGTCATTGTTTGTTTAGGGTCACCATTTGTTTGGTTGCCTGCACGGGCATAGGTTCAACAAAGTCCCACCGACGACGGTCAGTAGGTCGTCATCCATGACCCCACTACTGCAATAAAACAATACTCCGTTTTTTTAAGTTTTATTAACTGTTCTGTGGTTACACTGGTGAGGACGTTAACTTAATCTCTAGTTCATTAATTAGGGTATAGGGATTGTAACTTAAAGAGTTCTGCATTGAAGCACTTATACATAGTAAGTTGATTTTGGTTTATTAATTAACAGATAGAAATGTTCACAGTATACATAAATTACACGAACCGACCCCGGCGGTGGTTGAATTCCGACTCGTGTGTGCAGGGCAGCAAATGAAACGAGATTCGTTATTAAAATGACTCGTGCAGAGTCAGCCATCCACCAAGCTAAGGGTGGGTTTTCGTTTCTTTGCGAAAAACATGAAGATTCTCTTGCGGTGACCAATCAGAGAGGATCTCCCTGAATTGATCACGGCGAGGATGTGTGATCGCTCGTGTTCCAGGTAGTAGGCAACCAAAAACGAAAGGCGAGAAAAGGGGAATTGGTACTATGGGCATCATAATGGAAGGTTTGTAGCTGCGCAAATAGGCGGCAAGCCATTAGAGCAACTTGTGTCACTAGCTATTAGGATACTTGTACAACGATGATTGTGCGCCGTATTGATGCCTATGTCGTAGTCTTGTGTGCATGTATACATGCTCCAGAATTTGTTTCCCGACTGTTAGACGCGCGAGGCGTGGTGGTTTTGTCGGTTAGACAAAAGCTGGTGGTGACTGTAAATAAGTCAGGGAAATGTGCTGCGCACGTGTGTGGCAGGGTAAGCCAGCTAACAAGGGGTGCCGATTGGTTTCCCGATGTATGTTGCATGTTGGTAATTCTTTTCAGGGAATTATGGTGTTGCACCATATGAGCGAACGATATTTCGTTTTCGGGAAATTTGGATGATGCCCTATAATGATGCAGTAAATGCATGAACGGGGTTTGCTTCCTGGGAGATTCTGGGAATGCGTTGAATGCATGTTATGGGGGGAACCTGGGAAGGGGGGATGTTTGCAGGTAACGTAAGGAGTTGGGGCTGCCATTGCGGGTAGAATTGTGGGTGAAACTGTGGTTAGGATTGTGGGTTGGTTCTCAGCGTGATATAGAAAACTGAGGAGATCGGAGCAGCTGGTCAAGCGTGGAAGGAGAGCGCACAGAACGGGGAACGATGTCGGAGTCGAGTCGACGAGGTCATGAACTTCTGGGTTCCTACAGGCCAATAAACAATAATATAATTTTAAGACATCTTGGACAGTTGGTGCAGGTTTTTCTTCTTTTTTTTAATTTACTGAAGAGCTTCGTGGGCGTCGTCCGCCCTCTACTGCTACGAACTCGTAGTCATTAGTTGAACCTAAGTATGTCCAATCCAACACATCTTGTCCACCGGCATTAAAGGTGTTGTAGGGCTAAAATTAGTTCCAAATATCGTTAATTATAACGACTTTACAGGAGTAAATCATATAGCTATTGCGCAAACGCAATTACAGCACAATTCGTTAGTTGAACCTAAGTGCGATGCAAGCTGCCGCTGTTTCCAATAACTATTGTCTTCTTTTAGATATTAGAATATTAAATTTTTGCAGATGTATGTAAAGGGTGGCGCAAAATTAATAATCCATTTTGTTTTTGAATTACATTTTTACTAAATAAAAAAAATGATTTTGAGTGATGAAAATCTTTATTTGGACCTTTACAATTTTTTCTAAGTTTCAATCCAATTCAATTTTTATTAGGTAGATAATATGGTACATTTATATTTTGCAACTAGTATTTAAGAGATTTAGGACAGCAATTCCTTTACAACTATAATCTTAAATCTATATAATGACAATAGCACAATTTTAATGAATAATAAATAATGTGACGCATATGACAATCAGTACTAGAATATTCTAGAGAGTCCGAAACAGAGTACTAGAATATTCTATAAAGTAATGGAAAACTGGAGACTAGGAACAGTAGAACATTCAAGGCAATGGAACTGACGGAAACGAAACGCTGAAACAGTATAAATACGCCGCACACAGAGCATAGTGATGAGTATGAAGTAGGAAGTGAAACAAGCAATTACTGAGGAGTAAGAAGTAGAAAGTGAAGCAAGCGATAAGTAAGAAGTAAGGAGTTATAAGTAAGACAGTGAAGCAAGCGAAAGTCTCGAGTGAGAAGTAAGAAGGAAAATACGCGATAAGTACGGAAGCGATAAGTCAAGAAATCGTTGTGTACGGTAAAAGTAACGCTTGTGATTAACGGACTAATAAAATGTCACATTAATTCAGAATCAATTTAACGGCTCTTATTTATTCAAAATAATTAATCCAGCGAACCCTAAGCTCGCTACAATTGGTGTCAGAAGTGGGATTAATTATTGGTGAAATAAATAAGTCTGTGGAAGTGTATTGTGACGATGGCAGATCGACATTCGGAGAAGAGTTCGCAATCGTTGGACATTTCGGAGATGTTCAGGATTATGATGGCAAAATTGGATGCGCGAGCTATCGATATTAACTCAAAATTGGATGCTTTAGCTGCAAAATTGGATGCGCGAGCTACAGACGTTAATGCAAAATTGGACGCGCGGAGGAAAATGACGATGATGTGTTACGTGAAGAACTGAAGGATTTCATCGATGATAACCCGTGAAGAGGACGGCAGTGATGATGAAGACACTGTTGCTTCAGGCCGTTCCCTGAAACGGATTTACAATGATGATGACGAGTTGGACGACCGACTGGAAGACGACGACTGTGACCTTATTGAAGAGAATCTTGGTTTGAAAGTCAAAGGCAGAAAGCGTTCCAAGCGTCTGCGTCGTACACAGGATGAAGAAAGTGATGGAGAGGAGCAGCACGTGAGGCTATAGACGAACAGCTATTCGACGACGAAGACGATGTTTAACGCCGCTCTGAACGTAGTCACAGGGAAACTGAGGCGGCAAAACATTTCAATGATGAATTGGAAAGGGGTCACTTTACGGATTTGGACAATGAAATCCGTAAAACGGATATTCTTGAGCGAATGCAATTACGCGAAGTTCCGGTTACGCCTGTTCCAGAGGGACCCAACGAGCTACAAGATGAAGCTGAATGGATTTACAAACATGCGTTTTGTAAATCAACAGTTTCCGAACAAAAGAGATCAACGGATGTTGGAGGTCGAGACCGCTATTGTAAGCCACCACATATGGGGGGAAAGATCAAGCAAGCCCTAGATTGTAGGCGCAATCAACAGCTAGAGGTGCCGTTCATTACGTTCTATAGAGAAGAACACGTGAAACCACAATTAACGTGCGACGATCTATGGAAAGGCTATTACTACGACGCACGATGGTGTTTACTGTCAGCTCCAAAGAACAAACTGCTTTAGTTATTTGAAAAGATTCGGAACTGCCAGTTGGATACGGTTATGAAATCGACAGATGCTCCAATACCAGATGATATGCGTGTAATTAAAGATGAAGATCTAGATCGCTTACGTGAAGCGCAAACTCCAGAAGAGCTTAAGGGTGTGCACATGCATTTTCTCTTATACTGTTCGCATGAGATCCCTAAAATGCAAGAGGAATTCCGTCGTCAGGAAAATAAAGAATGGCGACAGGCTAGAGCTGACGCGAAAAGGAGAGCAGTAGAAAATTTGGATGAAGGTCAAGAACTTCCACCGCCGAACGCCAAGATGAAAGTGGTGCATCGCGACCGACTGGCGGCTTTTGTTGGCCCGGGAAACCAGTGAACTTAGTTCGGAACGAAATAATCTAGGCGGAGGGTAGTGTGACGCATATGACAATCAGTACTAGAATAATGTAGAGAGTCCGAAACAGAGTACTAGAATATTCTATAAAGTAATGGAAAACTGGAGACTAGGAACAGTAGAACATTCAAGGCAATGGAACAGACGGAAACGAAACGCTGAAACAGTATAAATACGCCGCACACAGAGCATAGTGATGAGTATGAAGTAGGAAGTGAAACAAGCGATTGCTGATGAGTAAGAAGTAGAAAGTGAAGCAAGCGATAAGTAAGAAGCAAGGAGTTATAAGTAAGACAGTAAAGCAAGCGAAAGTCTCGAGTGAGAAGTAAGAAGGGAAATACGCCATTAGTACGGAAGCGATAAGTCAAGAAATCGTTGTGTACGGTAAAAGTAACGCTTGTGATTAACGGACTAATAAAGTGTTATATTAATTCAAAAATCAATTTAACGGCTCTTATTTATTCAAAATAATTAATCCAGCGAACCCTAAGCTCGCTACAATAATAAATTAAGGGAAAACTACAAGAAAAAACCCTTATTTGAATCTTAAGACTAGTATTGCACAGGTTTCCGGTTATTTTATGTAATAATGACCTCGATATAATTTTCATAGACAGCGTACATATGTAGTGATTTAGGATAACGCAAGACGGGAAACGAGAACATTGTCAGAAAAAGAACAATTGACGAAGAAGTTTCGATTGATTTGGTCAATAAGGAACTCTACCGGTTTAACGTTAGCGTTTTCATGTAGTTCATGTGTCGAATAATGCCATGGCAAATTCAGCAACATTTTCAATATTTTACTTTGACACCTTTGCAATTTTATTTTGTGTGTGCGAGCACGATTACACCATACAGAAGTATAGCTTGAAAAATGGTTTTAAATATTATAATTTTATTTTCGATGCTAAGCTTTGACTTTCTACACACTGATGGATACATAACTCTTACGACTTTATTTATTTTGTCAATTGTGGTAGTGATGTGTTTTTGAAAGATAAGTTTTTTATCTAGAATAATACCTAGATATCTACAGTCTTCGGACCAATCAATATCAACTGCACACATACTGAGTTTAGTGCCATTTGGTAGGTAGCAGTGCTTCCTACATCTCGAAAACCAGACAGCTTTTGTTTTATTACCATTTATTTTTATTTTCCATTTCCAGTAATATACTGCTAGTTTGCAACAGCTGCTTGCAAAGAGTTGTAGACATTAGTGAATAAGGCACCCGAAGAGAAAATGGCCGTATCATCGGCAAACATAGCTACCTGAATGTTTTCACCTAGACATGGTAAATCTGCGACAAACAATGTGAATAATATGGGACCAAGGACCGAGCCTTGGGGTACACCATAGTGGATTTGGTGAGTAGAGGATATGTCGGTTCCTATACTCACAACATATTTTCTCGAACGAAGAAAGCTCTGGATAATTTTGATAAGCGATATTGGCAGCTTAAGTTTTAGTAGTTATAAATCAAGGCATCGTGCCATACCGTATCAAAGGCTTTTTCGATGTCTAGAAGAACCAGTCTCGTTGACTTCTTGTCGATGAATTTGCCAGCTATGTGGTTTTTAATGTGCAAGACTTGGTGGATTGTGCTATGACCACTACGGAAACCGAACTGAAAGTTTGGTAAGATGTTATTGTCTTCCACAAAACGATCAATCTTTTCCTTAATGATTTTTTCTAAGAGCTTACTCAGACAGATAAGTAGACTAATAGATCTGTAGCTTTCGGGGCTGTTCTTCGGTTTGCCGGGTTTCGGGATAGGTATTACTTTTGCTGTTTTCCAACAGTCCGGAAAATAACAATTCTTAAGACGAGCGTTGAAAATGAACGTTAAATAGTTACTTGCAGCAGGTGGAAGTGCTTTAATTAATTTGTTGTTAATATTATCAAGTCCAGCAGCCTTTTTTGATTTCGATTCTTGTATCAATTATTTAACTTTGCTAATATTAGTTGCGTAAGTACTTTCAGCTGGTGTTTGAGAAAGTACATGGATAGTGTTAGCAACTTCAGCTTCGGTATACGCGTCGCTTAGATGCATAGATATGGAGTGGTTCTTACTAAACGTGTTAGCAAGTAGGTTCGATTTCTCCACTAAAGGAATAAACAACTGGTCGTGAACTTTAAACGGAGGAATACTTGAACCTCTCTTTTTCATAATTTTTGATATTTTCCAGAACGATTTGCTTGCTTTGTCAAGAGGGGAAAGGTGTTTATTCCAACACTTGTTCCTATATGCTGAGATTTATTTTTTAATGATATTGTGACGCATATGACAGTCAGTACTGGAATATTCGGGAAAGTCCAAAACAAGCACTGGAATATTCTATAAAGTACTGGAAAACTGGAGACTAGAACATCCAAGGTTATGGAACGGACGGAAACGAAATGAGAATGTGAAAAACGATAAAAAGCCGTCGAGACAGCTGATGGTGACGGACAAGAGAAGAGAAAGCGAAGCAAGCGAGAAGTCAAGAAAATCGTTGAGTGTACGGGATAAGTACGGTTGTTATAAACGAATTAATAAAGTGTGATATTAGTTAGAAATCGATTTAACGGCTCTTATTTAATAGAAATAATCAATCCAGCGAACCCTAAGCTCTAACTAGACAACAATCGTTTCTATAACGAAGCCATTTTCTTCTTTCAGAGTTTCGTAGCCTAATCAGACGTAAGATATTTTCAGGAAGCGGTGCCTTATGAACTGGAGCACTGGAACATTTAGGTATCGCAAGATCGGCCGCTGTATTGATAACAGAAACAAAATTGTTACATAGAATATCAATGTGCTCGCTGCAGGTTATAGAATTTAGGCTGGTATCACCGAGAACCAAGTTCGTGTTTATATATGATTTATAACAATTCCAGTTGGCGGCGGAATAGTTGTGGTATAAACTGGTACGATGTACAGCTACTGTATGATTCCCTGTGAGGCTGATCGGAAGGTGGTCTGAACTTAACGCATTTAGAGTTAATGGTCATCATCATCATCGGCACTACAACCGGGATCCGGTTTTGACCCATTTTGGCCAGTCTCTCCACCGGTATCCGGTCCTTATCCGAGACTTGTTAAATTGTCCATAATATTTTGTTTTTCCGGACAAGGTTATTAGCCTTGCGCCAACCTTTCTCAGGATGGGAGTTAATGGTACTGTGCAGTAATTTGGAATATTAGTGATATATAGATCGAGAGTTGATGGGTTCTTTTTAACACTCACTGGGATATAGGTGGGGAGAAGTGGATAAAGTATGGAAAAACTTGGGCTCGATTCAGTAACATCTAATAAAATCCCACTACCCCAGCAGTTTGCCCTAAGACAATTTCATGACTGATGTCTACAGATTAGATCACCACCAATAATTACCTTGTTTCGAGTGTTGACTCTATACAATTTTTGCAGATCCCGCTTAAAGTAAGTAGATTTCTCAATGTTTCCATTTCCTCCAGGGAAATAGACCGAAAAAATACTCACCTTGGTGTTATCATTTAATGTTACATCAATACTAATTTCCTCAATTAATTTAAGGTCCAATGAAGGACGCAAGGTATGTTCTATACATTTTTTCACAACAATGGCGACACCTCCACCACTAACAGTACCCTGTCTAGGCGATAACATATGTAATTTTGATGAGAGAAGGAAATGTCTTGTTTGAGTCAGGTTTCTGAAACAAGTTCAATATCGATATTAAAATTTATCAAGAAATTAAAAAATGCATGCTGTTTGTTTTTGATGCTTCTCGCATTCCAAGTTATGATGTTAAGAGAGTTTCTTAACATGTTTTTTCCGAGTATATGTACTTAATAGCTAATGAAGTAATGACGTTAAATTGGTCAGCTTTGGTTTGACAAGCACTAAGGTTGGTTACAACTTCATTAAGAAGAGAGTTTATCTCGCTAAATGAGAACAGGTTATCATTAGTTAAAGTTTCTGACGGATTTTTCTTCGTGTGTGCTGTATCACTGTTGGAAAGTTGCTGGGTTTGATGGAGGCCAGAAGCCCAGGTGGATGAAGGAAGTGAAGGTTGACGCACAGATCGGGGTAGTGGAGGAAAATTATCAATGGATAACCGGTCGGGCAGTGGCTGCTGTTTGTCACTCGGAGGCTGTAGGAAGGTTGTATTTCCTGTACCACGTCCGCGAGGGGATAATTGGCGGCGAATGTCTAGGTACTGCTTTCGGCTAATGCATTCAGGATCGGTGGATTTATGTGGCCCACTGCAATTTGCACACTTGATGACCTCATTCGTTTTGCAGTCGGATGTTTTGTGGTTTTCCGAACAGATTGCACAGAAGCTATTTGTGTGGCAATGCATCGAGCCGTGGCCGTAAAGCTGGCAATTGTGACATTGTGCGACCTTACCTGGATGATGTTTTTTGAAGTCCCAGCGAACGATGGTTTTGAACAATGTGGAGAAGTTACGTTTGACTTAATTTAGTTTTATAGATCGCGTTGGATGTAAACAATGTACAAGTAGTATTTATACAAGGCTTTTATTGTTGAATGTATGGTGATGGTTTTAACATCTAAGCACTTAATCCCGAGTGCAATTAGTTCATTTTTCACTATATCGTTGCTAATCAAGTCTAATCCGGATAGCACTACCTTTAATGGACGATTTACCTTACGCAAATGGATAAAAATCTCACATTTTAACCATAAGAGTTTAGTTCTAATTTCGTTATATATGTCCATTGTTGGGGCACATATTTTTTGTCCAAGCGATTTGTTTTTAATTAAGTAGTTGTCTATTTTAATGTTACTCAAAATATTACGCACTTTAGCACTAGTTGATTTTAACACCACAATTGGCGGAACCATTTCAGGTGAGTCCTCCATCAGACTTTGAAGTGGTTGGAAAAAGTTAGTGTTTGAACACATTTTGGATTTCTCTAGCACTTTATTATTCACTTTTGTAAGTTTATCGGGAGGAGTTTGGCCTCCAATACCGGGGTCGTAACGCAACCGTTTACGCTTAATTTTGTTTAACACACGTGGCCCAGGGGCCATAACTTAACGGTTTTAAAACTTGTTCAAATTTTATGCATGAAGAAAACGAGGCAAAGAAAACAAGAAAACCAGATAATGGGTTGCGACAATTGATGTTAATATAACAGTAGAAGTAATTACTGAGAATAGCACGAGCAAGACTGTAAGACAAGTTGTCGGCTTGAAAGTCAGTCCGGTACTCTTTTATCTAAGTTAAGAGATGACCGTAGCTGTCTAGTTCACAAATGTCAAATATGTTTGACATTTGCAAAAAATTATAACATCATCTGATACGGTGATTAATTTTGCGTCTCCCTATACCTCTAACAGGAAAAGCGACTCCATCGCGTTGAGTCGGCGCCCTGAGATCCAATTTTTTCTCGGCCGGGTCCATCGTCCATTGTCTGAAAGATGGTCAAGTATTTCTTTCCAACTGATTCATCGAGCTTATAATTTAATGGGTTGGTATTTCACCGGACTGCTGGGGTAATACCATTGAGCGATTCGTAAACTGAAGGCGTATATATCACACAAAAAATAAACCAATGGAGTACTAACACCTGCAGGATCCTGCTCTCAGATGTGGAATCTAAATTCAAGTTCAGGTGGTTTTGGCTTTACCTGGCTTCGAAGTTTAAAAAAAAAAAAATACAGCATAAAAACAAAGTGCTGTAAAACTGCTATTGTATACAACAAATGAAAGATTTTGTTCCTTTTTTTAAAATGTTATAATAATTTATTCGTCAAGCTACACTTGATAGCGGGACATAGCTGCACGGACAACAAATCCATGAGTAAGTTGATCCGTGACGTTGAAGATACTTGTTTGCGCGTACTCTCTTACGATTGACCTTATGGCAAGCACATGGGCTGCAAAATCGCCTTACTCGTTTGAGGAAAGATTGAGTATATCGTCCTGTGTGGTTTTAGGAATTTTTGGAGGTGGAGCAGCCAAGTCAGCGATTGAAGAGAATTCCATGCGTTTCTTGGTTGGCGGTGCAAGTTCGGAGTATAATCGACTTAGATCTACTGGTGGAGTGTTCGAAGGACGTCTAGATGATCCGCTTCCATCTGAAGGAGCCGGTGACGGAGTATTGCTGGACACACTGGAAATAGCCAAATCGACAGCACTGAAATTGTACTTAATGCCAGACTGAGAACCGCTGCCGGTACTGTCACGGCCACTCTTGGTGGGTGTTAGTCTCTCTTGGGCCGGTGATGCTGATGATTCACGTATTCTAGACGAAGATGAGGATGAAGATGTTGATTTTGGGGGTTTCATCATCATTGCATTAAGAGATTCTTGCTGTAATTTCAGTAGAGCAGATGGTGACATGAATAAGTTATTGGCCGCTAATGTAGTCTTGGACAGTGGATCTGGAATACCGTATTTGTTATGATGTTGTTGGAAGAATGCAGCGTAATCTTGCATCTTCTCCTGTGCCAATTGATTGTAGTAAGCAGTTGGATCTGTTGCAGCAGCCTTAGATGACGATGTGCCACTAGATGCTGGAGCGGCAAATAGAGCATTTAAGTCAGCGGCTGCCTTGTTTTGATGATAAAGAAGTGCATTCAGTTCCGATTGATTCTTCTCTGATTGGAGTAATTGATTGAGCATATCGTTCTGTTGTTGAGCCTCCTGCTTCTTTTTACTGTTGTTAGATGTGGAACCTGAGGTATTATTGACTCCACCCATACCACCCACGCCAGCTGCGAGCAATGCGGAGAGTTCGTGATGGGCACTACTTTGCTTACCACCACTATATTGACTGCTGGTATCAAACAGTTTTGAATATGTTTGAAGGAGAGTGGTATAATCAGGATGGGGAGATGGTTGCTGACTCGCTTGCACTTGTTGTTGTTGTTGTTGTTGTTGCTGCTGCTGTTGTTTTTTGGATGAAGAAGACGATGCTGACGTAGATCCGGTTACACCCACCATCTGCTGTTGGAGGAAAGCATTAAGATCATTGCTTGTTTTAGCCTGTTGCATGTAGGAATCGTAGCCAAGAAGTTTTGATGCTTGCAGCAAATTATTGTAGTCAGCAGCTAGTGGTGTATTTTGCGATTTCTTTGAACTGTTCCCGGACGTGCCAGTTAAATAGGAAAAATCTGCACCGAAGCCAAGTGTGCCCAATGTTGTAGCTCCCAGAGCTTCAGCTTGTTGAAGTAACAGAGCAGCGTACTCTGGTGATCTCATGAGCTCGCTCATTTTTAAGGGGTCGTTCTTCAAATCATCTAACTCTTTCATTAATTTTGTTTTGTAGGAGTTACTGGCTGAGGATTTGGATGAACGAGATTCTGAACGTTCCTGCTTTGTGATGGATTTCGAAGATGTAGTTGACGAACAAGACGACGAAGATTGTTCCATTGATGAACGTGATGGCCCAGGTATATTGAAGCCTCCGCTTGCGGAGTACGCGCTTGAATCCAAGTGAGGAGTGGAATGATCTGTGTTCGATTTGTTGCCTACTTTGGCAGCAGCAGCAGCTAATTGGTTAAGGGATGAATTGCCGTAATCTTTAGAGTGTTGCCCTCTGAATAGAGCTGCGATATCAGTTTGTAAAAAGTTTGGCGGTAGCTGGCCTGCTAAAGAGGCCAAACTGGCCGCCATTAGGTCACTTGCCGAAGTACCAGATGTAGCCAAGGGAGATGGTTGTGGTTCATATTTATTTGGAGTAATACTGGGACTGTTGCGTGATATATCACTCACACTAAATTTCCCCGGGCTCGGGGCTGGTGAGTTGCGTGTCCGGCTGGATGACGTATCTGATTTTGCTGGAGAAGGACTTGCTCGAACTGGAATTTCAAATTTAGCCGGACTGGCAGAATTTGATGGAATTGTAATAGGACTATCGCGGGGTGATGATGGTGCCGTTGGCGTGGTATTATTTGTCGTTGATATAGGTGCGGGCACCAATGGTGGGATTGGAGTTGTACTAGGAACCGGCATAACCGGAGGAGTAGGCGTTGCTAGTGGAGAACATAATCTTGTTGGATTCATATTGAGTCCCGATGGTAAACACAGTTGCTCTTGCAGTGACATTATTTTCAATTCGTTCATTTGGGCTTTGTCTGTTTTCATATCAACTTCATCTTTGATACTTTCTACCTTAACTTGAAGTGGTTCCGATTTGATTTCCATCTCGATCCTCTCTTCTATCCGTGCTGTTGATGGCAATGTAAATTCGTCCTCCTCATCATACCCTAACGCACAGCGTATGAAATTCCAAAGCATCTTATCGCCAACGTCTCTGGGAAATTTCGGGTATAGTGAGTTTTTCAGTTTTTCAAGGTAACTAATATCATCTTTAAAAGTAGCACCGAATTTTACTAATTCATTGCGGAATTTTTGATAGTAATCAACGCAGGCAGTAATCTCGATACGTAACTCTTCGGGAAATTCTTTATCGGGCATCAATGAGTATTGCATTAGCATTGGTCGACCATATTCCATAGTTTGTCGGTTTTCTGGTGGTGGAACTACCCATATGGATTTTGCCACTGATTCCAACGTGGGGTTTTCGTCAAAATACGGAGCTAAAGATAAAATAAATTAAGATTGGGTTTTGAAAATGAAATTTTTATGAACTACTTACATATGATTAGTGCTACACAGGGTGTGTATGTTACTTCCGACGGTCCCCGCATTTTGATTTGGTAGTCTAATTGTGAATCACAATCACGGAGAGTTGGTTCAGCTTGGAATTTCGGATGTGAATGGTACCAGCCAACCAGAATTAATTGATCCTTTATGATACTTTTCTGAATCTCACGCTCAACATCGGCTGCTTTTTGTCTGTCATATCGGTTGTTCCGGCAAGGATATGCTTTTGTGATTGCTAAAGCTGAATAAACACGATTTCATGGTCATTAGACTTTTACTACTGAATTAAAATTTAAACTAGGAAAATGTCAAAACAATAGTTCAAGGTTTGTCGAGGACTGCCACTCTTAAGGTCAAGATATTGATACTAGTTTGCTAGCTTTTAATATGAAGAAACCTGCAGCCGAAGTGCATCGATTGCTTGTAGATGCGTACGGTGATGCTATCTTATGTGAGAGAAATTGTCTCGAATGGTTTCAACAATTTAAGAATGGTGAGTTTGACGTCAAAGCCAAAGATCGTAGCGGAAGACCAAAAAATGTACGAAAACGCGAAATCACAAGCACTATCAGAGAAAGATTCTTGTCAAATGCAAGAAGAACTTGCACTTAGATTAGAAGTAGCTTAACAAGTTTAAAATCGTTGGGAGTGACTCAAAGGCAAGGAAATTGGGTTCCGACTGACGCCGACAAACATTGATAGCCAACTTTGCTGTTTCGCCAGCTGGGAACCGCAACTCTAATCGTTGCAGATGGTTCGCCAACTGGGAACAGCAAATCCATGTTCTTCGTCGAGATCCTCCTCGACGAGAACAGCAAAAATTTCCTCCTTGTCGAAAAAGAATAATTTGAACAATAACTCGTATGTTTTCTTTGCCTTTGCGCGATTTTATTTTTAACATTATTTTAATAATTAAACAAACACGAAAAACGGTGTTAACGCGTTGAAAAGGTAAAACTGTACATAAAACCACGAATGAATTTCTTCTTTGTTCAAAGAAGATTCAGCAACTGGCGGCATTCAGTGCCATCACTGCATCCTCTGTTGAAACCTCATCGTTTGATGTTTATGCTTTGTTGGTTGTGCAGCAACATCTTGCCGGGCCGACGACGATGCACCAGTGTTGTCCTTCCCTTTGGTGCTGTCAATGAAGGGGGGTGCCAGCACCCACTGGGACCAGCAAGCCCAACTCCACTAGTTGGTTCCATGAATGTTCGCCAACTGGGAACAGCTAGACCAACTTCACTAGTTGGTGCTCGGGTGTTCGCCCATGGGGATTTGCAAATCCAACTCCACTAGTTGGTTCACTGAAGAACTGTTGTTGGTTGTATACGGATGATGGGCCGACGACAATGGACCCAGTAGTCCCCTTTAGTTGGCGTCACCAACGTGTGCATGTCAGCGCTGTGGGAAGTCGCGGTTGGAATTTTTTTTTTAATAGACTTCTCTCGGAAAAGGCGAACCTATAGCGCCGAGTGGGCGCCCCGAGATGCAGAGGTCGGCTACGGGCCTTCGATATGATAGCGACTGTAGTCCCGACGTCAGCGCCGAGTCCCCGATCAGGCGGATCGCTCGTCTCTGTATGCTCTCAAGTAGGTCAAGGGTATGTTTAGGAGCCGAGCTCCAAACATGAGAGCAATATTCGAGCGCGGGTCTAATTTGGGATTTATATAGGAGAAGAAGTTGGGCCGGAGTAAAATATTTCTTGGCTCTAAAAAGATAGCTCAGTTTTCCTGAGGCTGACCTGGCGATGCTCGACACGTGTTTATGCCATGATACATTCCCACAGACCGTGACGCCGAGGAATTTTAAACTTTCCCCAGCCTCGAGGGCCTGGCCATTCATCATCAGCTGTGGAACCGATGATCCACTTTTCTTTGTGAATGTTGTATATTGTGTCTTCGATGCATTGAAGAGATTAGCCCTTCCCCAATGCGAACCCTATCTAGATTCTGATTCAGAGAGTCAATCTGTCTGCATCTCAGCTGGTGCGACGTGCTGCACCAATCGGCCGAACAGTCAAAAAGGAGGAAACAAGCGTACTATCATCCGCAAAACTGAACACTTTGTTATCCGTTGCCTCCAACAAATCATTTATGTGAAGCAAGGACAAGGTTGGAGCCAAAATAGAACCCTGGGGCACCCCTGAATTAACAAGATACAGATCCGAACACTCGCCGTCCACAACAACCCGAATCGATCAAAGCTGTTGGGAAAGTCCATATGAACGAAGTTTGCTCAGCAATGCCCCGTGCCAGACGCGGTCAAAAGCCTTGGAGATATCCAATGCGACAGCCCTTGATTCACCATGCCGTTCAATCGCAGATATCCATATATCGGTTATAAGTGTCAAAAGGTCTCGCCGTGGACCGCCTGCCACGGAATCCGTATTGACGATCATTTAGAAGTCCGTTGCACTCCAAATACTTAACTAACTCTGTATTGATGACTTTTTCCATTACCTTAGATAAAATAGACAGTAATGCTATCGGACGGTAATTTTGTGGGAGACACTTTTTTCCTGTCTTTGGGATTGGCTGAAATCGAGCGATTTTCCGGCAGGCAGGAAAGATAAGCGGAAGAGTCTGCCAAGAACCGGCGACAGTTCTGGAGCACAGTTCTTAAGGACTATTGCTGGTATTCCGTCCGGACCGGTTGCTTTCCTACAATCCAGTTCACGTAGAATGCGTTGAATAGTGCGCGGACGAAATCATCGCGCATCGAAGATCGTACCGGCGAAATCACAGGTGGCTCCAAAAGGCCGGGATCGAGGTTTGAATTCGCGGATAATAAATTCGCGAACACATTAGCTTTATCTTTTAAATTCGTGAATAACGTCGCGCTGTCTGTCACCAACGGAGGGAAAGAGGAAGAAGCGAAGTTACCGCTGACAGCTTTTACCATTGACCAGAAGGAGCGCAAACCAGTTGGGCACCGAAGGAGTTTATTGGTCACTCTGTCGTTGTGAGCTTTCTTTGCGGTATCAATCGCCTAGTTGCACGCGTTTCTGATTCTAACAAAATTCGTCCTGTTAACATCGGTGGAATTGGAGCGCCATTGCTTAAAAGCTCTATTTTTTTGGCGCTGTAATCTGCTCTCATTTTTTATCAAACCAAGGTTTATCAGACGAACTTCGTTTGATGGGATGTGGAATATACATCTCCATCCCCAGAAGAATAATCTCTGATGCCGACTCCGCGCAATCGTTAACATCGGAGTTTCTGAAGCACACCTCGTACCATGGAAAGGATGCGAAGAAATCTCGCAAATCGTCACAGTTAGCAAGCCCACACTTCCATACATGGCGAAGCTGCCTAGGCCGGTTATTCGCTTGATATGCAAGTGCTTGCGCGAGAGATACCAAGCAGTGATCTGAGTTTCCCAGTGGAGCAGAAACCTCTACGGTATAAATACTCGGTTCGGATGTCAAAAACAGTCCCAAAGTGTTGGCATAATCGCCTCGGGTATCCGGCACTCGCGTTGGTCCCTCCACGACTTGAGTCAAGTTGTGGCTGACAGCAAACAATTCCGCCAGCCTCCCAGCCTCGTCGGTTCTGTTAGAATGTAACAACCAGCCGGAATTGTGCACATTAAAAACGCCAAGGACAACAATTTCAGAAGCTGGGTGGTTAATCCAGTCGACGGTATGTGAAAGATGTTCGAAAAATGTCACTGGTCGATCGTCATTCGGGGAGCGGTTATAGACAACAAAGAAATTTAACGGAATTCCTCAGCACGACCCTCAACCATATGATGTCCATATTATTGGGTTCCAAGGCCTCCATCCTCTGGCAAGCCAGATTAGACCGCGCGAAGACGCAGACGCATATATCTGCATAGTGTTCCCCCTGACATCCTTTAGATAGGTAGAAATCCATTTCAGCAATCCAGGTTCGAAGCCGAGCGCGGATAATTTGAAGAGGATTAGATTGCAGGAGATTTTGTCGAATGCTTTACTGAGATCGACTTCATTACCGTGCTCTAGTGTTGAGAGTGTAAAGGAAGTGAACTCAACAAGGTTGGTCGTAGTTGATTGGCCATTGAGAAAACCACGTTGCCTTGATGAAATAAAAAAATTGCAACGAAAACTAAGAGATTCGTAAAGAATGCTTTCGTGAATCTTGGATAAGTGGGACAGTTTGGTGATGGGGCGATAGTTCGCGACATCGTTTTTGGTACCATTCTTGTGGATGGGGGTGAAGTGTGAAAATTTTGCAAATGTGAGGGAATACGCCTTGGGAGAGTGAGAGATTGAAGATCAGAGATTGAGAGGGGAGCAAAGAGAATGGATGACCTTTTCTTGAGGAGGACTGCATGGATTCCATCAGGGCCCAGTATAAACTCATCCTTGAAGTGCAGTAGCTTGGATTCAATTAAGGGCGGATCAAAGGAGCTGTGGAGTAGGGGCTCGTTCTGTAGGTAGTTAAAGTATGACGGGTCAGAAACAAAGTAGTCATTAGTGAATGACGGATTGAAGTGAGTGGCGAAGAAGTTAGCAATAGTAACAGGATCAGATGAGGTATGAGAGTTTAAGGTAAGCGATTTGGGGTAAACATCGGATCAACGTTTGTGATTGACGAACTGGAAGAATGTTTTGAGGTCATTTTTGAGATTGGCCTGAGTTTTGGTACGATAGTTGCGATAATGGGTGTTGAAGAGTTCCGTGAATTGGAGGTAACACCCAAAAAAGTTGGAGTAGTCGGGTATAGTTCGATCCCGAGAGAAGATGACCCATAACTTATTCCTTTTGTTACGAAGGGAGCGAAGCTTGTGATTGTACCACGAGGGGGAAGAGGTTGATGTTCTTTGTCTAGAGTAGGGAACGAACAAGAAAATAGAGTATATGATTTCAGTATATAAGTGGGTGATGGTGTAGGAGCGCAGCCGTGGCACCGACATGGGCGCTGGGTTCCACTTCGTTCTCACAAATTAGCAGTACCGTCAGATAGTTAGAACTCTTTATTGTTATTTTATTTATTATCACATTAATAATGTTGTTTTAATAATTTTTCTTTGCCTTTTGTAAAATGACCTTTCGTCATTAGATATTAAGTTATAGCCAAAAATATTTAAAAAGTTGTGTTTTAATTTCTTATCTATTGATATTCGCAAACTTACTGAGAATACAATAAAATGAAATATAAAGTTATAATAATAAAAACTGACATCAAATACTATTAAATTTGGAAGCATTTAACGTTAATGAAGTCAAGGTAGGCAGCTGCGTTCAAGTAAAAGTAATCATACTGTTTGCTTGAAGAGCTGTATTGAGTTAATATCTGTGCCCTAGTTAATTTCTATTGTTTGTTTTTGTCAGCTTTAATTAATTGTATCTATAATTTGTTAACATATAGCGGTTGTATTAAACGGAAGATAATAGCTGAGGAACTGTTACGAATTTTGCAGTATTCGATTAAAATGAATTAATTGTAGTTACATTAAATTCTTGACTTGCTATGTAAATGTGTTAGCTTAGGATATTGATTTCTTTGATTTAAAGAAGAACTATTTCTTTCTTTTATTTTTTAAACAATATAATGGTGCCTTCCTATGAATATATATATATATCGATTTTAACTTGTAGTTTTACATGTGGTTTTCAGATGTGGTGTTTATCATATTACAAATGAGTGTATGTGAAAGGCTATTTTTATTAATTTTGTTTTTAAAATGAGTACGAGTTTGGATTGTAACTAGAGTTTTTTATGCATTTTTCTTGAATGTCAATATTACATAGCGAAGGTCTATATGGTAATCAAATTTTAAAAGTGTTATATATTTTTGTGTTTTTTTGTTGGAAAATTGAAGAGAAACCCGTAAATAAAGGGATCTTTTTTGAATCGTTGTACATTCATGTGTTCCCATTTAATTATTTTTGGTAAATAGAAAATAAATGTGTGACATTACAACTATTCGTATTACGTTTAATTGTACACACGGGGAGATGCCGAAAAAATGTTGAATTTATTTATTTATTTCGGTTTAAACTATTATGGGTTACACATTTCGGTTTGATTTATTTTTGTCGTACTGACACACAGTGAAGTGCGATGAAAAAAAAAAAAAACAAATAAATGTTTACACTAGTTCCGTATTTAATGTTTTTTTGTTTTAAGTAATTGATGATAATGTGTTTTGGAAATTACCAATTGTTCATGTTGGTTTGTAAATTTCAAAAGAAAATAAAAGAAACGCATTCATACAAATGAACATATTTCCGGACATATGCCCATTCATATAAATATCGATATCTTTTATAGCTTTTATTAGTCAAGCCTATTATACAGTTTTCTTATACTGGCAGGATAACTGTTTCGAACCAGTTGTCTACCTTTACTATGAAAATCGTTTAATTAGAACTGTGTGTGGTCATTTGCACTTCAAACCGTTAATTAATTTCTGCATAAAAAACAAGTTTAATAATTACTTCTATGATTCCTTGTATTGGATATAACCCACTAATCAATTTTTAAAAATGTGATTGAAAATTTTAAATTTGAAAGTATTTTGCCTTCTTTGACATAGTTTCACAAACAAAATGAGTTTAACGCAGATACGGTTGTATGACTAAGAAATCGTTTGTGTTACACAGTATAGTATAAAAGAAAATAAAGGAGTTTAATATTAATACTTGATACATAAAATTGTAAAGGATTTTGAGCAGTGTTTGTTAAGGATAATCGCAGCCAGTCGAGTTGTTCACATGTCTTCAGTTTCTGGTATCATAAATTGTGAAATACCTGCAATTTTTAACATCATCTCGGAATAGGTAACACGCATCTTGTCACTGAACTTGCACCCATGTTGTTGGAATGTTTAGCTGCACCATGTTTGCCTGGTGGTTCATGATCGTGCTCACCTTCATCTTCTGGGATTTTGTTACCTTCCTTGTAGGTCATTGAATGTTGAGTTGCTCGTGTCATGGTTACGTTGGTGATGTTGCTTACGTCACGGCTTGGAAACACAAAAAGGAAGGAAACTTAACTTACCAACCCTGGCTATTGTTGTTGAAGTGGTTGTTGTTTTGTGCTGCTGATGATGGTCCGGAGATGGTGTTGTTCCTCGTGCTGGAAGGAAGGCTGGCGTTGGGGCGATGGGGCCCATATATTATTTTACCGGCAATTGCCGCCACAATTGGCCACAGCTAGTCACCGTTTTTACTCTTGACTCCCGAGCGAAGGTTCGCGAGTTCTTCGCTGGTCACCAAAAGTCACTGTTTTGTTCGGAGGTAGCGTGTCCGATCACGTCGGGGTCACCAATGTAGGAGCGAAGTCGTGGCACCGACATGGGCGCTGGGTTCCACTTCGTTCTCACAAATTAGCAGTTCCGCCGCGGCACTAGAGGAAAACTGTTCGTAATCACTAGACAAATAAAACAACGTCGTATGTTGTTACTCGTTAACTTGGTAATTTTATTTTTTTTCTTATCGGGCCGTAAATCTATTACACTGAATTCGATTAACTAAACCACACAACTAAACCAAACAATTACGCGAGGGTAGCAGAACGCACAGAGACAACATAGAAGACGTCACACTTGTTTTAATTATAAATATGATTACTCGACTTGACTTACTTATCTACGCTTCTCCGCCGTGCGCGGAGAGCGGGAGTGTGACGCGTGCGACCGGCGTGGTGGAAAGATGGAATAAGACTCAACGATATTCAATCGTTGTTAAAAGAATTTCAGCTGGGAAATTGGTTCTCTTAAATTAACGGTGCATTTCCTGTTCCAAGAGAGACGTAAAGTCTCTCTTTTGAGTAACCAAACCGATCTCATACAGTAGATCTTCACGATACACAAGTGTGTGTGTACGTCGGTTCTTTTCATAGCTCAACGCTATGATGAATAACCTGAAACACAAAGCAAGGGAAAGGATCGTAGAGATGTTTGTTCATGTGAGAAGGTTACTGGGAAACGGATCCAGAACTATGTAGGATAAAAGAGATTTATGACCTGTGTCTATGCTGTGGTGCGGATGCGTAGGTGAATGTATCGCCATTAGGAAGAAGCGCTAATGGTTTTTCCATTTACACAATGGGAAATGTATTAATGGCATCGCTAGTAAGGGTAGGTATTGAGTTCCTATTTGCATTTGAATATGCTGTAGGATTTAATTGATGCAAGAGACGCGGAATGCGTATTTGCTTTGGTCCCTAGGGTGTAAGTCGCCAGCCCATGTATACATAAAGAAATTTATTGTACACATGAATAAAACTGGGAATAGGCGATGCTATGATAACTATCCCTGGCTGGAATGGTTACATGATATGTGAACCGGGGTTTTTCTTTTCAGGATAATTTATGATAAGAAAAGTAAGAACTCTTACAGGGGATTTGTAAGCGAAGGAATGCTTGAAAAGGTAAGAATTATTTTGCAGGTACTTTTGGGTTATAATAATTGGATGTATTTGATGTGTGAAGCATTTAAGATGCTAATGCGAATTGCATTAGCGAAAGCTTATGCAGACTGGGTTGTGGTTATGGGGGTTTTTTCAGGAAGGCAAGCCGTGGGATCTGGCGGAACCGCCACAATGGCACCTTCGACGGATAGGTGATCGTAGTTGAACGAAAGGCGGTGTAAGTAGTCGTTGATGAGGCGAAAATTAGCTGTATGGAAATCGTAGTGATAGTGATTGGGAGGGGGAACGGACGGTGGCGAGTGGACTCGGAAGGTCACGAGAAGAGGGGGGTGGTGATGGTCTATAGATGTAAGGACGAAGGGGCTGGGTGAGAAAGATGTATTGATAGGGTCTGTTGTGAAGATGAGGTCAAGCTGTCTACCCAAAACGTTTCGGCAGAGACAAGAATCATCTAGTCGATCAATGAATAGACATTCCTTGGCCGAGGTGGTGTGGGAGGTGGAGTGTGAATGAACGTCAGATAAAGCCCAATTGAGTTGTGAAAGATTAAAATCTCCGAAGGTGATGATGTCGTCCTCGCAATTACTCAGCTCGCAGGTCGATGGCATTAAGAGTTAGCACGTAAATTTCAATAGGCTGGGGTAGCAAGATATAGAAGCACATGACAAAGATTGATTTCCGAGGAAGAGTAATTTTGACGGTCACGTAGTCCAGCTTGAAGGAGGTAGGGAAAGCGACAAGTGACGAAATGAGGCTATTCTGGAGAGCGATGAGCACTCCTCAGCTGGAGGAAGAATCAGTAGTATGATTGAGGAGGTCATCGCGGAAGATGGTGAACGTGGGGGGAAACAGTTCCAGGTTATGAATGCTGGGGATTAAGTTCGTTTCACTTAAAGCGAAAATGTCGACAGGTAGGGCATGGGAGTTTTTCAGGATGGATTGGGTCCTTGACTAAAGACCTCTTCGTCATCATCGGCACTACAACCGGGAACCGGTCTTGGCCTTATTTAACAAATCTTTCCACCGGTCCCGATTTCGAGGAGGTGTAGGGGGGGGGGGGGGGGGTCGAAGTTTAGGAACGGAACAACTTGTTGAGGACGGCATTACTACGTTGAAGATTTGATAGCGTTCTGGAATGAACGAAGTGGCCGAAAGCTTTAGGTCATTCGACACTTTGAGGGGATAAATTGAAAATTACGTGGAATTTTACGAATAATTTGTAGAGACTGGGAACGTCAGTGGGTACACCTTCCTGTTGAATAGAGAGTTTGCCACTGGTTTTGGTGTTGCCTTCATAGAAGACAGAATCAGATTCGTCGTGGAGATACGCTAGAAAGAGACGAATATTTACATATGTCTTTCTGTCTCTAAGTTTAAATAGTGCGTGGCGGCAATCAGTTGTTTGGGACATAAGCTGTGTGATTTTTACTGCGGGAGAGAAGACGGGGTCAAAAACGGATTGAGATCGAGGTCTAGGGGTGGCGGGGGCGGGGGGGCGACGGGGGGCGACGGACGAAGGATTCGCCCATCCAAAGATTAGAGGATTTTATTTCTATTGTTGTTACGCTGCGCCAAGGTGAGAAATTCAAAAGCTTTTTGGACAGGGTAACTAAGAGCCCCCTTATTGTGGGTGGAGATTTCAACGCTTGGCGGTAGAATGGGGAAGCACAAAGACCAACAGTAGAGGGCAGGCACTACTCGAAGCCTTCAAAGTCCTAGATGTGGTGCTACTTACTGATGGTGCTGATGACACCTTCATAAACGAGAGAGGGCGGTCCAAAATCGACATCACATTTGCCAGTTCCATGTTGGCAAGAAGTGGGGGGATGGGAGCGAACATACAGGGCAAAGTCACTGATTGCTTTCAACCCGGCGAAGGCTAGGACGATCCTTGCCCCTGTGCAATCCAAGTTGACCCATAGTTACCAACATGCCGTGGTTGCCGTGCCCCACAGGGGATCCATCACTGGCAAATTGACGAAGAAAACCCAGAAAAATGGGTGGAAAGAGAAAAAACCCGATGCGGAACTGCTCGATTATATACTGGAAAACCAAACCAAACAATTTGACGTAGAGGCCGATGCGAACAGGTAGACTGGAAGCCATGAGGTGACTTACTACCGCATGCGATGCTTCTGTGCCACGACAAAGACAACCAGCAGGGTGTATCAAATCAGTGTATTGGTGGAACCCAGAAATCGCCCATGTGCGATCGGAGTGCAACAGGTTACGACGCTTGCAACAAAGAGCAAGAAACCGTAACACCTACCCACAGTTACCATACATGCGGAATTCGTCAACAGACGGAAGAAGTTGAGGAATGTGTTCGGCAAGAGTAAATATGACGCGTTCTGTACCCTAGGGGATGAATTAAAAAACAGCTCATGGGGCAGCGCCTACAGGTTAGTCAAGAAAAGACTACACAACAATCAAATGCAAGAAATTAGAAGTGACATAACCAAATCGTTACTGTCCTCTTCCCGTAGTATGATGAGGTGTTGAGAGCGCAAAAGGAATGGAACATCACTGAAAGAGAAATACCCCCCGTGACCACCGAGGAGGTGCTCTTAGTTGAAAGGGTTGTTAAAAAAAATACCCCGGGACTGGATGGTATTCCTAACGCTGTAGTGAAGACTGCTTTAACAAAAAAACTCGGAAGTCTGTTCAAGACCTGCCACCAAACAAGACACTTTCCTCAACGATGAAAAAACAGCGACTTGTGCTTATACCAAAAGTAATTAAGAATCCAGAAGCGCCATCGTCCTACCGCACGTCGTGCATGTTGGGAAACTACTTAAGCGAGTAATTGCCACTCGCCTGGAAGAATTCACTGAGAGGATATCGCGGCTCTCTGAATGGCAGTATGGGTTCCGGAAAGGTAGATCAACTGGTAAGGCACTATCTGTAATGTGCGACATCACTCGCAATGCGATAGCTGGAGCACGATGGCTAAGAGGTACAAAAAATTTTGCACGGCGGTGACACTATACGTAAAAAAGGCATTTAACTCGGTGAACTGGAAGGAGATTCTAGAAGCGTTGGGCTACCAACAAGTCCCACCCTATTTGGTGCGTATACTAGGAAACTTTGTCTCGGATAGAATACTGCTCTATGCCACAGATGAGGGAACACAGGAATAAAAAATAACAGCGAGTGTACCTCAGGGATCTGTATTAGGTCCGCTGTTATGGAATGTCATGTATAATGGTGTGCTCAGGACCAATGCACCAGACGGGGTTAGAATCATTGGGTACGTAAATGATTTAGCAATAGTAGCCGTAGCTAAACATCTAGATGACCTGGAGAATATTTGCTACCAAGCAATCCAGAGCATTAAGTGCTGGCAAGATATGGCCAGACTGAAACTACCCGGTGTTACAATATGTGTGTTTGTCGTCGCCAATGTTACAATATTTGTTTTTGTATTAACAACATGTGTTATAATATGGGTTTGTATTATCAACAATTTAAGGTAACACTTTTGTTGTTAATGTTACAATGTTGGAGTTTTACAATGTTACATAAGGCGGAGACAGTTTTAATAAGCACCCGCAAGAAAATTAAACATCTTGAATTGGAAATAGAAGGACAAACAATCAGATCCAGTCCCTATATTAAATATCTTGTTATACTTGATAACAAGTTGACCTTCAAGGAACACCTGAGGAAAACGAGTGAAAAACGGCAAGAGTGTGCAGAATTTTGGCGAGACTGCTACCCAATGTTGGTGGACCCCGGCCCCACTTAAGGAAATTGATAACCAGTGTCAACGCCTCCATTATAATGTATACAGCTCACATATAGGCAGGAGCGGCACAGTATAAGTTGTACATGAGAGGAGTGAACTCAGCACATACGCTGCCATCATCAAGAGTACGCTAAGCACTCCGAACGGTATCCGAAGATGCCATAAATATTTCGGGCGGGAGGACACCACTTCACATTGCAGCTAAAGAAAACGTTGCGTAGCATGAGGTCTCACAAGAGAATCGCCAGCGAATGCGATAATAATTAGAGCTCTCTGGGGGCGAAAAGAAAACAAGAAAACAGCAAGCTGAACTACCACTTAACTTAGCAGATATAAGGACACGGATGCTTTTGGCAATACTTGCACAAGAATAAGCATGTCAATCGCCCATACTGCTTGCACTGGAAGGACAAAATAGAAATGCGATACACGTACTAACAGAGTGCGTGAGCTTCGCTACCACACGAACGATTTACGAGAGACGTATGAGATGCTCCGAAAGGAGTAATATTATTATTATTTATTACAATGCAAGTAAATTACATGGTAACTTTAAAAAAACTAATAGCACTAGCGACTAAGGCTTTCGGCTAAGGAGTAATAGAATACATGCAATGTTCCAAACAAGCATGGTCCATAGTAAATTATGTTGTATGTGGCATGTTGCGGAAGTTGCGACCCGACGAGCGGAGTAACAGGTATACTCCGCCCCGGTCCGCAATGGAAAGTTTCCCGCGGGAATGAACAGGAATATGTGCCTGGCGGGAGGTGGTTTTAGTCAGTAAAAATCGGGCACGCCTCGGGATCGGCCCAGAGGCATCTTTTAAAGATTACTACATTCCTACCAAAAAAAAAAAAATAAATAAACACCAGAGGAAAAACTGTCTCTGACAAAATGGTTATCCAATAACCCAGCACCCCTTCACAATGTAGAGGATAATAAAAAAAACTTGTCCCCTACAAAAAGGTTGCCGGTCCAACTATGAAAATCTTGGGTATTAACTACATTCCAATCCGGTAGAAGACACTATCCTCATCCGTATCCCTAATCTAGCCCAAATAACATTCACTAAAAGAGGCCTATTGTCTAAGGCTACATCCCTATATGATGTCGTGGGTTCGATCCTAATGCTCCTCCGGATTGGCATGCAAAAGTTCTGTATACTCAAGTAAGACTGGGATGACCAAATGATGAGAAAATACAGCAGAAGGTCAGCAAAATATTTGGAACCTTACCTCAGTGTAGTGGCTTTAGAATCCCGCGCTAGATCTAAGAAACCCAGAGTACAGCAATTCAGCTCATTGGATTTTGTGATGCCTCGGGAGACGGCTACGCAGCAGTGATGGGGGGGGATTTCTCTTGCCAACCTCTCGGAAAGTCATAAGCATCCGAAATTGTTAACGAAATGCTAGTTGGTTGATTTAATAGTACGCCAAACATACCTGGATCACCTCCATTGCGGAAATTATTTAACGGAGCACTTAATAAGGAAAGAATTCTGGACTCCTGCTGTAAAATCGCGAATCTAGAAATGTATCCTGAGTTGCCCCATATGCACTCGATGGAAGGCCCAAATTGTCCGGTGAATTACGGGAGATCTACCCACGGAACGAATCACCTAGCACCAGCAAAATCCATGTCGCTTCGTGCGGGTCTTTCTGCATTAAAACCAGCACAACAAAGTTCGATAAAATCATAAATGTTTGGGTGGCGGCCTTTGTATGTTTAGTTGCCAAAGCTGTTCACATAGAAATTAGCTCGGATCTAAGTACGGAAACTTTCCTGGCAGATATCACACGCTTCGCAAAGAGACGGTGCTGGCCATCCCTGGTCACCTCAGATAATGGAACCAATTTTATTGGGAATAAAAAGAAGATCAACCAAGAATGGAGCAAAGTCATCAACAACTGCAAGGACAGATTAGCGATCCGGAGATTGTTTGGAAGTGCAATCCGCCTTACAGCACTAACTTCGTCGGACTATGGCCGGCCGCCGTTAAGTCTATAAAACACCTAATGGAAAAAATGTCTAATATAACTAACCTAACCTATGAAATTCAACTCATTATGTCGCATCGAAGGTATCTTGAACAATGAAGTTATGTTAGACATTTTCTTTCTCATTAACAGGGGACTACATGGACATGCTTCAACAACGACAGCCAAGTCGAATATCCAGGGAATAAATAATGTACTCGTATGTTATGAATCAGTTTGGTGTCGTGTATTTTGCTTTTCGAACACCCACGAAACCATTGTTCTAGTAAATTTGGAAAATGTCTTGGTCAACAAGCACTGTCTGACAACACTATTCATCGTTTGGCGTTGAATTTTGTTGACCACGGAATAGTGGCAGATCGTCGACATGCCGTTCATCAATGCCAAAGACGTTGCAATGAACTGGTTGAAGTGGTAAGACCGCCGAGAACCCACATGTGTCGTATTGTCACCGCGCTCAGCATTTTGGCGCCAATGAAACCATCTTGCGGCGCATTTAGAATGATGATTTGCATTGCATCGGTACAAAGTGCAATTGACTCAAAGAACATTGCCAATAGATCGTCCACATCGCTGGGAATACGGCCCAACAGTCGCATTCTGACATAAAAGAGGACGCACCCTATATAAGGGGAGTGACATCTTGATCAACGGATTTGTGAACGTTTTGCTTTTTGACTTTTGATTATCAAAACCCACCAATTGCAAACTTAAGTCTACTGAAATATAACAAAAAAAGAGCCGATTATGATAAAGCAAAACAACTAAGTGATGAACTATGAAGCAAATGTTTTGATAAATAACCGAACTGTTAACAACTCGTCACTGCGAAATCTGGTCCGTCGGCGAAACACTGTCGACCTTCAACTAGTAATGGCATTTTGTAATATTAGAGACATCGGTTTTACCAATATGAATGTAAACGCCGACCACCAATATTTGCAAACTGTTATCTTAGCCCTAATCGAGATCCAGGTCCGGGTCTCATCAACTGATTCGACATTTCTTCTTTGTCTAGGATACGACTTATATTCGAGATTTTGTTTTAAGAATGCAGTTTGCGTCTTCACTCGATCCGATTTAGCTTCCCAAAGGAAAGAAGGATCAGAACCTAATAAGTTGGACATCATTTGGATGAAAGTCGTGCTAAACAGGTCTGTTCCTTTGTTGTCTACATCGCTCTTCGAATGACAATCGACCAGCGACACTTCTTTAACGTACCGTCGACTGGATACAAATGAACCACCCGGCTTCTGAGATGATCGTTCTTGGCGACTTTAACGTACACAACACCGGCTGGTTGGTACATTCTATTAGAACCAACAAGGCTGGGAGGCTTACTAAAACGTTCGCTGTTAGTCGCAATTTGAGCCCATTCGTGGAGGAACCTACGCGAATTCCGGATGACCGAGGAGATTTCGCGAACACCCGGATCTGTTTCTAACATCCAAGTCGGGCATTTATACCGTGGAAACGACTACGTCATTAGGAAACTCAGATCACTATTTGATAGCGGTTGCGCAATCACTTATATTTCAAACGAATAGCCAACCTAAGCAGCTTCGCCAGGTATGGAGGTACGGGGCTGCTAACTGAGATGATTTACGGGATTTCTTCACATCCTCTCCGTGGTCGGAGGTATGCTTTGGAGACTCCGATGTCGATGCATGCGCGGAGTCGGTCACGGAGATTATTCTTCACAGGATGGAGCCTTACATTCCGCATTCCATTAAACGAAATTCATCTGATAAACCTTGGTTTGATAAAAATGCAAGTAGATTACTGCGGCAAAAATTGATTTTGTAGTCAATAGCGCTCCAATTTCACGGAAAACAACAGAACGAATTTTGTCAGAATCAGAAATGCGTGCAACCAAGCTATTGATACCACAGAGAGGGTGATGACAAAGTGTCCTATAAACAGTTTGAGTACCCAACTGGTTCGCGTCCCCTCTGGTCAATGGCAAAGGCTATCAGCAACAACTTCGCTTCCTCCTCTTTCCCTCCGTTATTGACAGGCAGCGAGACATTAGTTACGAATTCAAAAGAATAACACCAATGCAAATTTATTTTCCGCGAATTCAGCCCTCGATGCGGGTCTTTTGGAGCCACCTGGGGACGCGCTGCTGCAGTCTTCTTTTTTTTTTTTTATTAGACTTCTCTCGGGAGAGGCGAACCTATAGCACCGAGTGGGCGCCCCAAGATGCCACCAAATAATTGATGCGGGAACACTCGCGTGGGAAGGGAGTTCCACAGCTTCCCCGCTCTGTAACGGAAGGAGTTCTGACGAAGGAATGTTCGCGCCGTCAAGAGATGAACCGCAAACTGGTGCGATCCGTCGGACTGTCTTGTGGATCGCACATAGGCCGAATTGCGTGGAACAATACCACGGATCTCCGAAGAACAGTACCCGTGATAATATCTGTAAAACAGACAGAGGTCGGCTACGCCCCTTCGATGTGATGGCGGTTGTAGTCCCGACGTCAGCGCCGGGTCCCCGATCAGGCGGATCGCTCGTCTCTGTATGCTCTCAAATAGGTCAAGGGTATGTTTAGGAGCCGAATTCCAAACATGAGAGCAATATTCGAGCGCGGGTCTGATTTGGGATTTATATAGGAGGAGAAGTTGAGCCGGAGTAAAATATTTCTTGGCTCTAAAAAGATAGCTCAGTTTTCCTGAGGCTGACCTGGCGATGTTCGACACGTGTTTATGCCACGATACATTCCCACAGACCGTGACGCCGAGCAATTTCAAGCTTTCCCCAGATTCGAGGGCCTGGCCATTCATCATCAGCTGTGGAACCGATGATCCAGTTTTCTTTGTGAATGTTTTATATTGTGTGTTCGCTGCATTGGAGTAGACGAGATTGGCCTTTCCCCACTGCAGGACCTTATTTAGATCCTGATACAGAGAGTCAATCTGTCTACATCTCAGCTGGTGCGACGCAGATGCACCAATCGGCCGAACACTCTAAAAGAAGGAAACAAGCGTAGTATCATCCGCAAAACTGAACACCTTGTTATCCGTTGTCTCCAACAAATCATTTATGTGAAGCAAAATAGAACCTTGAGGCACCCCCGAATTAATAGGATACAGATCCGAACACACGCCGTCCACAACAACTCGAATCGATAGATTTTCGAGGAAGCTCTTCATCCAGTCGCAGAGTGGCTGGGAAAGTCCATATGAACGAAGTTTGCTCAGCAATGCCCCGTGCCAGACGCGGTCAAAAGCCTTGAAGATACCCAATGCGACCGCCCTTGATTCACCATGCCACTCAATCGCAGATGTCCATATATCGGTTATAAGTTTCAAATGGTTTCCCGTGGACCGCCTGCCTCGGAATCCATATTGACGATCATTCAGAAGTTTGTTGCACTCCAAATACTTAACTAACTCAGTATTGATGACTTTTTCCATCACCTTAGACAACATAGACAGTAATGCTATCGGCCGGTAATTTTGTGGGAGACACTTTTTTCCCGTCTTTGGGATTGGCTGAACTCGAGCGATTTTCCGGCAGGCAGGAAAGGGTCCTCCGTGCATAAGATAAGCGGAAGTGTCTGCCAAGAACCGGCGATAGTTCTGGACGACAGTTCTTAAGGACCATTGCTGGTATTCTGTCCGGGCCGGTTGCCTTCCTACAATCCAGTTAACGTAGAATGCGTTGAATAGTGCGCGGACGAAATCTCACATCCCGCATGGAACACCGTACCGGCGCGATCACAGGTGGCTCCAAAACGACGGGATCGAGGTTTGAATTCGCGGAAAGTAAATTCGCGAACACATTAGCTTTATCCTTTGAATTCGTGACTAACGTCCCGCTGTCTATCACCAACGGAAGGAAAGAGGAGGATGCGAAGTTACCGCTCACACCTTTTGCCATTGATCAGAAGGAGCGCAAACCAGTTGGGCACCGAAGGAGCTTATTGATCACCCTGTCGCTGTGAGCTTTCTTCGCGGTATCAATCGCCTGGTTGCACGCGTTTCTGATTCTAACAAAATTCGTTCTGTTAACATCGGTGGGATTGGAGCGCCATTGCTTAAAAGCTCTATTTTTTGCCGCTGTATTCTGCTCACATTTTTTGTCAAACCACGGTTTATCAGACGAACTTCGTTTGATGGAATGTGGAATGTAGATCTCCATCCCCAGAAGAATAATCTCTGTTACCGACTCCGTACAAGCGTTAACATCGGAGTCTCCGAAGCACACCTCCGACCATAGAAAGGATGCGAAGAAATCTCGTAAATCGTCCCAGTTAGCAGCCCCATACTTCCATACATGGCGAAGCTGCCTAGGCCGGTTATTCGCTTGATATGCAAGTGCTTGGGCGACAGATACCAAGCAGTGATCTGAATTTCCCAGTGGCACAGAAACCTCTACGATATAAATACTCGGTTCGGATGTCAAAAACAGGTCCAGGGTGTTCGCATAATCGCCTTGGCTCCTCCACGAGTTGAGTCAAGTTGTAGCTTACAGCCAACACCTCCGCCAGCCTCCCAGGCGGTATTCCCGGTACTGGTTTTTTGACTCCATTTAAACAAAACACAGTTACAAGTGAATTTTGGTGTTCTTGTTTTTGGTTATAAAACCACGAATAATCATGGTTTTGTGCGACGGAACATTATCATGGTGAAAAATCCACGAGTGGTTTGTCCTGTTAGATCCCACACCCACACACAGTTTCTCTCTCTATCTTGATAAATAATAATAACAATCATAATGACGAGTAGAAAACATTAAAAAAACTGCTTGGTAATAATTTAAATGAAAAGTTGGCGGCGAATAAAAAAAATGAGAAAAACTTCGACAGTTTTTCAATTAGTGAAAAAGTTCGCCGCGAAAAGTATAAAACTCGCCGCTAAAGAACCATTCGTCGGGCCGAACAAATAATTATAAAAACAAATGTGAAAACACAGGAGATTCAAGAATTCAACACTCCCTGCACCAAGGACAGTGGCCAACGCCAACCAACCAGCGGTTCGGCATTTCTCAAGTAAGTCTCTTCCTAAGATTCATTTGTTAATAGGAATATAACAGTCCACAAATTCGATCTCCATTTGGGTCCTTCATGCAACCACTTCATTGTGTCCAAAAACAACTACTGCCTGTCTTTGTGGGAAGAATTTCTGATGCACAACACCATCGAAACCCACGGAAACTGTAGGCAACTCTCCTTTTTTATATTTAAAACGGTACAATTTCTTCGGTCTGGGCTCTCTGGATGTACAGCATTCACTCGCTTAATGTCTAGACGTCTGGTGAACGTTGTATCGGATTTAGCCTCGGAGATCCCTTTTTTGCAAGAAATTTAAATATTTCCCCACTTGTTGTAACGCGGTGGACCTAAATCATTAACTAGATTGTCTTTAACAAGTCCATAAGAAACTTCAAGTTCTCTACCAGCTGTCTGATGCTTAATTTTGGGTTATTTATCAAGTTTTCTTTCATTTTATCGACGGTTTCTTCGACGTTGGTCTCCTGCTTCATCCTCAAAGGAGCCCCGACTTCTGAAACGTTCGAGCCACTATTAAATGACAATTTTCTGTGGAGTATTGTTGCCGGAGCACCTGTTCAAGGTTTCCAGAATTCTCGCACTATGCAATCCGTTTCTAAGGCAAAATTTAATATAAACTAGTTGCTAATTAATTTCATTTTCAAAATTCCAGAAAATCGAAAAGACGCACAAAGGCACATATACTCACGACGACGTAACTTACAAATGTCAATCTATGACGATGAAATTTGATGGAAGTGTCAATGGCAATACAGAACTCCGGTTGAGTAACTAAGAGCTCTGCACGACATAATTAAGGGAACTTTTTGATCATTATAAAAGGTAGACACATGTTGCACCTGTTTTATAGATGGAATTCAAAGGCATGCGACTGGGTCCTCAACGAGTTGCACCGCTCGCACCCTATCGAGCAGATGCAAGGATGCGCCTGACCTTTGCGAATTGTGGTCAGATCTAAGTAAGGACAAGCTTAATCATTTTTATTGATAATCACTTAAGATTATCAGTACTGAGACTGATGAAGACGAAAGATGAAATTGGAGATGCAATTAATATCTTGCTGCTCTGACAACGGCGTTGAGGGAATACATTTCATGGGAGCTGAAAGGAAGGAATTGAACAGCAATTCCAGCCAGTTTAGAAAACCTGTTTATATCGGTTATGTTCTTTTTAAAAGTTTACACACATTGACTTACTATGTGAATTTACGTCCCATGTACCACCAAAATATCCGCATACTTCGTGCATGGTTAGATGGCAATGGAAATCAGCCAGAAGCAGAGCTGACGAGTTGATTGTCAGTAAGAACGGTTGCAGTTTATTTATGGAGGTAAATGGCACGGCTTCAATAAGAGCATTAGCATCACTGAAAGAAAGAACATAATCAAACTAATTCTAAAAATTTGTCAGTAATATAACTCACTGCATAACATTTCGATTACTAATTGCATTATGTGGGAACACATTTCTTTTTATGATAGGCTGCGGCGATTCAGCCTTCTTGTCATCGACATCAAGGTCTGAAACGACAGAATATTTCTTATTTAATTGCCATAGTTATCAGCCCGTCAACATTACCATCTTCAGGTGTTGAGTCTTTTTGTTGAGCACATTTACGCAACCACGTTGCCTTGTACACATCTAATTTTTTGCCTTTATATTTGACTGATGCCCAACCACAGCCAGACTTCTTTTCAGGATTTATAATCCTTTTACAATGCATAGCCCAAGCACTTGGCGTCAAGAAAATAGTCTCAGTTTCCTGAGATTTAATTTTACCATCGGCCAGTAGATCACCCACAAACTTCTGACCCAAATATTCAATGGTCATCGTTGATTTTCCTGGCTGGAGGACATTGGCTGCCATCAACATTTGCAGAGTTACAGTGCGTCCGGTTCCATTGAATCCTTCAAAATTATCGCTTTTACTCTATATTAGGACGTGTTGAAAAATAAATTAGTAAACATTTTTGCGCGGCTTTATTTTATGTTGATAGATGTCACTCACCTCATCGTCATTATCCTCATCCACCCCATCACTTTCGGCGTCTTTATCGCAAGGATCATCAGATTTTGGAGGAGTTCCAGTAGACAGGTCAGGTGCTGATATTTGTTCTTCAGTTTCTTGCATTGAGATTCCTTCAACTTTCCTCGATTTTTATTAAACAAAATCTAATTTTGCTATTTGATTTCCAATTTTCTTATTGGGAGCGTTAGCAGTTTGCTTTCGCTTTATGTCTGTCAACTTACATTCAAAATAAAAGAGGACAGACTGAACAGACACATCTAACTGACACTGTCAAGAGAAGTGCGACCAAAACTTGCAGTTGACGTAAATGAACGACTTTTAAAACCATACATCGGTATTAAATTATAACTGTCGAATGAGCAGTTCAATTACACTCAATAGTAAGTTACGGCTCTAACGCAGGCATAGAAGAATACTTAATATATTATACGCTTTTTTTCAAAACAAACTGCATCTGCATTTAATGGTTTCAAGTATTTGTGTAAAGTTATAAGTTTGGCTTTTGTTTGAACCGTAACAGCAGTTTTATTGGATGTAAAAAAGTGGTGGCATATTTGTTCAATAACGATATTCATGCTGTAACTGGCCCAATAACAATGCAGCGGGTCTTCATTATCTCCGACAGCATCACGGAAAAAAGCGTCCGTCTTCCGACAACAAAGGACACAATAAGCTCCAGAAAGGAATACTGACAACTTCGTTCGTGGCCGAGGAGCATGTTGTTGTTGTTGTTGTCAACCCAAATTGCAGCCGCAACATGATCTCCGGCCGAGAATGGAGTTCTCAATATTCCTTTCTGGAGCGTGTTAAATATTGTAGCGGGCTTAGGGTTCGCTGGATTAATTATTTTTAATAAAAAAGAGCCGTTAAATCGATTTTTGAATTAATGTAACACTTTATTCGTCCGTTAATAACAACCGTTACTTTTACCGTACACTTAACGATTTCTTAATTTACCGCTTCCTTACTTATCGCTTGCTTACTTATCGCTTCCTTCTCACTTATTACTTATATTCCTAATCTGCGTGCGAGGTATTTATACCGTTTTTCCTCCTTCTGGTTCGGTGTTTCGTTTCCGTCCGTTCCATAGACTCGAATTTTCTAGCTCATAGTCTCCAGTTTTCCAATACTTTCTAGAATATTCTAGTACTTTGTTTCGGACTTTCTAGAATATTATAGTACTGATTGTCATATGCGTCACACTACCCTCCGCTTAGATTAGTTCGTCCCGAACTAAGTTCACTGGTCTCCTGGGTTAACAAAAAGTCGCCAGTTGGTCACGATGTACCGCTTTCATCTTGGCGTTCGGTCTTCGCTAAATCCTATAGACAACGTCGTTAATTCTTGTGAGAATCTTATATGGTCCTTCCCAATGTTGCTGCAACTTCGGAAACCTATCTTTTTGACGATGGGGGTTATAAGGCCACGCGTTATCGCCTGCATTAAATCCGGATGCGTTGGCTCGCACGTCGTACCTTGTTTTCATCCTGCCACTTGATATCTTGAATTGCTTTCAAACCAAATGATGAATCTCATCGAGCGATTTCTCCATTCGGCTACGTAGTCTTCGGTCTTATCTATGGCGTCTGGAGGTATTCAGAATCGCAGATCGGCTGGTAATCGTATCTCTCGTCCAAATATAATTCTTGCTGGCGAATGGCCCGTCGTATCGTGATTAGCCGATCTATAACTCATGAGAAAGGTTTGTACATATTTGTCCCAATCTCGTTGGTGATCACTAACGACCTTCGTTAAATGCTCTTTTATTGTTCGGTTGAACCTTTCAGCCATTCCGTCTGACTGCGGATGTAAGGGTGTGGTCCTGATTTTCCTTACGCCCAGTGCCGCACAGATGCCTTGAAATATCTGTGATTCGAAGTTTCGGCCTTGATCGGAATGCAACTCACAGGGAACTCCATATCTGCTGATCCAATTATTGATAAGCTGCTCAATGATGGTTGTTGCTTCTTGGTTTTCAATTGGAAGGACTTCTACCCACTTGCTGAAGTAATCCATGATGCCCAACATGTTTTTGTTGTTGTCGTTGGTTTTTGGAAGTGGCCCCGAGATGTCGATCGCAATTCGCTCGAAAGGGGCACCCACGTTGTACTACTTCATAGCGCTCCTTGGTTTTGCTGTTTGTCCTTTAGTCGCAGTGCAAGTTGTGCACTTCCTACACCAAGACTCGACGTCATCTCTCATGTGAAGCCAGTAGAATCGAGATCATAATTCTGAAAGTGTCTTATTAACTCCCAGATGTTCACCGGAGGCCCCGTCGTGCATTTCTGCTAGTACATCCTTCACTTTTGATGGTGGGACCAGAATCTGCATTCGATGGGATTTTCCGTCCGCGGCTTCCCATTTACGCTTTAGAATTCCATCTTCCATCAGCAAGGAATCCCATTGTGCCCAATATGCCTTAAACGTTTCACTCTTGTCGGAAATATTGTTCCAAGTTGGCCGCTCGTTCTTTTCTTTGTGTTCCAGGATTAGCGACATATCTTCATCCTGAAGTTGAGCTGCGCTTATAGCATCACTCGTCCACCCATCTAGTACTTCTACTTGTACCTTTCGCAGGTCGTACGCCTCTTGTTTTAACCGATCAATTTCTACTTCCGAATCCTGAAGGCGATGCTTTAGGGTCAACATTTCAGCTTGCCACTCTGCTAGATCAGTTGATAAGCGATTGTTCTCCTCAATGACCTTTTCTCGGCTGGTTTTAAGAGCAATTATCTGTTAATGCAAAGATTTACGTTCGGTCGTGGTGCTGTCCAAGTCTGAATCACGCTGAAGGATTCTTTTGTGATTAGCGTATGAACAACAATTCTCAATAGATGTTTCATTCATTCGTCGACGTTTCCTACAGTCAACAGAGATGTGGCCGACTCCGCCGCATGTCCAGCACTTCATAACGGGTCTCAGGGTTCTCCGTTGTACATGCCCGGTTCTTTGGCAGGAACATTCCTGGACGGACGTTTCTTGGACTCTACATGTACTCCTGGTAGTCAGTTTAGCAGATTCATATGCCAATGCGAACGCCAGTATTTCATTAGTCGTCTTCTCTCCCGCCAAACGAACGGCCTGTTGCAAGTCCCGATCTTGGAGTGCGTTTATAAATGCATCCATTGCTACCTCGTTCAGAAATTCCTTAGTCATATTTGTATAAGACAAGTTTGCCAGTCGCTCAAGGTCTGCCTGCAACTGTTGAAGATTTTCTCCCGGTTTCTGCGTTCTGCTCCGCAGTTGCATGCGGTAGACCTGCTGCATCTGGTTGTCTCCATACCTAGCTTCAAGGCCGTGTATTACCGCTTAGAAATCTGTTTGCTTCTCTGCTGGTGTGGTTTGTAGCAATTCTGCAGCCGCCCCGCGGAGTGACAAGATTAGTGATGTTGGCTTTTGCTCATCCGATCACTTATTATAATTGGCCGCGGCGTCAAACTGCCGTATAAATACGGAGAAGGGTGTCGTTCCATCGAAGATTGGCGGTTGTATCCTTGTATCTTTGTAGTCATGTTGATTGCTAGGCGATGTCTTATTTCTCTCAACACACTAAAGTCTCTTTTCGATTCGCGTTATTTCATCGGTGACTTTCTAAATTCAGCTTCGTTTTTTAGATCTAGATTTTCTACTTCGTTACGAATTTTTGACTGAATTTCTTCCTCAAAGTGTTGAAAATTACATTTCATCCACTGCGTTTGGGCATCCAGTTTCGCGTTCAAATCTGCAGCTTGTGCGTCGGATTTTGAATTTTGGGTGTCGAATTTGGAATTAATATCTGTAGCTTGCGCGTCCAATTTTGTCATCATCATCCTGAGCATCTCCGAAATGTCCAACTGGGGCGAACTCTTTTCCGTTACATTGCTACCATCTTGACTTGCTGTTTCTTCTCCATCCGGACAGTCTGGCCCAAGCGTAAAAAACATATGTGTCGACATCAATACCCTCTTCCTCCATTGCTGCTTGCAGACGCCGTCGAAGAATTTGCTTCTGTCCTCTGCTATCCAGATTCCGGTCCTGAAGTTCCTTCTTCAACCCAGGAACGCGAAGATCCTCCAAATGTCGATCTGACATCGTCACAACACACTTTCACAGACTTATTTACTTCACCAATAATTAATCCCACTTCTGACACCAATTGTAGCGAGCTTAGGGTTCGCTGGATTAATTATTTTTAATAAATAAGAGCCATTAAATAAATTTTTGAATTAATATAACACTTTATTACTCCGTTAATAACAACCGTTACTTTTACCGTATTCTTAACGATTTCTTATCTTATCGCTTCCGTACTTATCGCGTCTTTTACTGCTTACTTCTTACTCATTTCCCGATCTGCGCGCGACGTATTTATACCGTTTTTCCTCATTCTGATTTGGTGTTTCGTTTCCGTCCGTTCCATAGCCTCGAATTTTCTATTACTCCTAGTCTCCAGTTTTCCAGTACTTTCTAGAATAGTCTAGTACTTTGTTTCGGACTTTCTAGAATATTCCAATACTGATTGTCATATGCGTCACAATATATATTATTTTATTTGTTGACTGTTGAAAAGTTTATGTACTACGTAATTCCAGTATAGGTTCTTTCGAGGAAGTTGGCGTTGTTGTGGGTGGGTGTTTTTTTTTTTTTTTTTGGTTTCGGTAGAAAGATGGAGATCTTCAAAAAATACCTCTGGACCGATCCAGAGGCATGCCGGATATATACTGACTAAAACCGCCCCCGCCAGGCTCATATTCCCGTTGATCCCCGCGGAACTTTCTTTTAGATATTCCATCGCGGGGCGGGACGGAGTTTACATGTTACTCCGCTCGTCGCGTCGCAACTGCTGCATCATTTCACAGAGAATACCATTTGTTATGGACCATGCCTGTTTTGAACTAAGCATGTATTCTATTATTCCCCGCGGAATAACTGAATACATGCATATTTCTCTCCAAAATCGTTCGCGCGATCTCGATTCTCACGTACTCTGTGAGTACGTGTTCCGCATTTTCTACTTTGCCTTCGCAATACAAGCAGTATGGGCGATTCACATGCTTATACTCGTACTTGTGCAAGTATTGCCGAAAGCATCCACGTTCTGATATTAGCTGAGTCAAGTGGTAACTCAGCTCGCCATGTTTTCTTTTCACCCATGTTTCTATATCAGGTATCATGGTGTGGGTCCATCTTCCTCTGGTGGAAGAATCCTACCTTCGTTGCCATTCTCTTAGGCTTGAGAGCTCTAATTGTGACCGCATTCTCCGACGACTCTCTTGGGTGACCTTATGCAATGCAGCGTTTTCTTGAGCTGCAATGTCAGGTGCGTCCTTCAAAATATTTAAAGCATCTTTGGATACCGCTCGGAATGCACAACATACTCTTAGTGACGCCAGCCTATGTGCGGAGTTCATCGTCGTCTCTTTTAGATGTTGCCCCTATGAGTTCTTGCAATGTCGGTGTTTTCAAATATTTTTCTTTGATTGTTTAAAAAAACGTTAAATACTTATTTCTTTTTCGCTATGGACTTTTATTAAATGTTCCTAAAGCTTAGAAGGTTTCATTGCATCGTTTGAGATCGTTTTATTACATAGAAGACAGAAAGTTAAAGTACTAATTCCTGGTGACGAAACAAAGCCATATTTCATATATTCAACAATGTATTGTCTGCATTTCTTCTTCAGCTCACTCATACTGTTATCTGAAAAAAAGGGCACTGTGACGAAATAAACAAAAAAAAAAAATTGGTGGCGAGAGGCCGACTTTGGCAAGACAAGGACAGATGTGTCCTTCATCTTGTCTCTGGATTCTGGTCATCTTGGGATAACCAGAATCACCCACATCCGTGAGCATGTTGCGCTCGGTCTCGCGATATCTGAAAACAAAAGAAAAAAGGGGGGTATCCAAGGATAGTGTGGACAGTGTTAGTCCAAGTGTTCTCTAACTACTTGTATAGAGGGATGGTGGGAAAGAAATCATACAAGACCCGTAGGTCTTGGGTGCGGTAGTAAACGCAGATCACGTCTTTGGCGTCTGATAATCTGCGCTCTGGTTGGTGTTTATGTTTGTGTTTGTGCCGTCTTGTACTATGGGATGGGTCCAGGAATCCTCTATTATAAAGGGGAATGTTGTTGGGAAGGGTGTTTTCTTCAGTTTTGTACTGAAGAAGAAATTGTGGGGGTTTGATCCGAAGAGATCGAGAGAGAGAAGGGTCAAGATCGCAAGAGTCCCGTACAAGTAGGTTCTCGCTGTTCTGAATGTTTTCGAGGTACTTATATGCTAATTGAAGCAAGTACTCGTCGATAGGGGTAATGGAGGCGCCTTCGTATAGGTGAGAGTTGGGGTAATGACGACCGTCAGACCTTCTAGAATGATTGGTGCATCTTATGAGGAGTTTTCTTTCGAAAACCCGAAGTCTTTCCATTTGAGCCAGTTCTATATGGGAAAGGCGTATGATATTCCAGATCGGATTAGCTGCTTATAGCAGAGAAGTTTAACTTCGGTTTCAACTTTGTTGTTCCGGTTCAAAATGTTGTGCTGTTGCTTAGACTGACCGAGGCCCCTTTGAAGAATGTGGGTCACATGTTTGGTGAAATTCATTTTTGGGGTATAGATGACCCCAAGATATTTCATCCTGCCCTGTGGTCTAATCGTAGTACCTACTATTTGTATTCGAATATTCTGTGAATATCGAGAAGTAGGTTGGGAGTATTTACTAGTCAGAATTATAGCTACTACTTTGGATGGGTTAAGTCGGATTTTCCATCGACTGTAATACTGATACAGTTCGTCTAGATGACGGTTGAGTCGATTTGTTGCGAGTTTAGAGCTTTCGGATGACGTGTATACTAGGACGTCATCCGCATAGTATATCTGGTTTACTCTCCCGTCCACAGGGTGAGGAATATCTGAGGTGTAGATATTAAATAAGATGGGGCCTAGAATGGAGCCCTGTGATACGCCTGCAGCGACGTTGAAAGTTCGGGAAAGCTTTCCATTCACTCGAACTTGGAAGGTTCTGTTTAGAACGAGCTGGTAGATGATACTACACAGCGTTATACTGAGGCCAGTATTCAGTAATTTAAAAATGAGACCTTCGATCCACGTCGTGTCAAAAGCCTTTTCGATGTCTAAGCTCACCGCAATGGTGGGTTCCTTATTAAAGAGACGCACGCAGACGTTGTTTTGAAATATGTTGGGAGCCATAGTGGTGCTGTGCGCTGTTCTGAATCCAAATTGGAAATCAGGTATTAGATTCCTGGTACTGATAAAGTTATTTAGCTTCTCGTTTGTGAACTGTTCATATATTTTGCTGATGCAAGTGAGAAGTGAAATAGGACGAAAGCTTGAGGGGTGATACGTTGGTTTCCCAACTTTTGCTATTCGACAAACAATAACATGCTTCCAAGTTTGGGGAAAGTACGCTATGTTGTAGGCATGGTTGAGCAGAATGGAGAGCTTTATAAAGAATAAAGCAGAAAGTCTTTCCAACGAGAGGTAGGGCATGCTGTCAATACCGGGTGACTTCTTGGGGTTTCGAGATTTAACTAGGTTCTGTAGGATATTTGGTGTGACGAAACCGTGACTATTATCGCGTGTGTCGTCGAAGTATGCACTAGCTGAGTTGAAGATAACTATTGGCTCGTTAAAGTTGTCGAATTTATTGTGGAGCTCTGAACTCCTCGAGAGTGAACTTCTGATTATTTTCAAAGGTCTCTCCGATGATGTTTGCTTTATTGGCATCATTATTGACAACAACTATTGTTTTGGATTCTTTGTTTTATCGGTGTGCCAATATTGTGAATAATGCATCGCAATAATGGCTCCCTTTGCGTAGAACGATGACGATATCTCATTCTGCAGAGCTTTTTACGCTCGCGGATGAGATGAAGAGTGCGGTCGTGGTGGGGAATCTGATAAGTTTTTTCAAGTTTGTACTTCGGGACATGAGTCTCAGAAGTTTCAACTAGAATCTCGTGAAGTCGAGTTGCAGCGTTATTTATCTCAACCGTCTTCCTGTCAGTGGAGAGAGAGGGTTGATGGAGTTTTTCGTTCAATGTAATATTGAAGTTGTCCCAATTTGTGCGCCCATAATCGGGTATGTATCTGACATGAGCCCGGGATGCTCGACAGCCGCGGATGAACATGGTCACAGCGTTGTGGTCAGATACACCCGGCGATACTTGGGGAGGAGTGATTTGGGGAAGTAAATCTTTGGACACGAGAAATATGTCCAGAATTGAGTTACCTCGCGTACCAACATTAAGCGCCACTATTTCAAAATTTAGGGCATGCGCGTTTTCGGTGTACCATTGGTACAATTTTGGCTCCTCGATAGTATAGTGGTTAGTATATTCTCAGTAACCTTAACATTTCATAATGTTAAGGTTACTGAGAATTGAATCAATGTGCGACAAATGGTTTTGGCTTAATTTGTCGTGCATGTGATTCATTTGGGGAATATGATTGGGATTATGGATGAATATGGGGATTGGATAGGAGCAGTGATTTGGGATCACTACAACGCTATCTGCGTAACAATATAAAAAATTGTACTTCTTTTTGACCAAGACTAGGAAAATTTGTTGTATGCAGTTCACATCACGCATAAGACAGAACTAAATTGTAGATTAGATGCGCCACTCTTTTATAGTTCATATTGTAGCGAGCTTAGGGTTCGCTGGATTGTTTATTTTGAATAAATAAGAACCGTTAAATCGATTTTTAATTTAATTAATATAACACTCAACGATTTTCTTTTCTATCGCTTGCTTCGCTTTTTCTCTTCTTATCTGTCACCACCAGCTGTCTCGACGTCTTTTTTATCGTTTGTCACATTCTCATTCCGGTATTTCGTTTCTGTTCGTTCCATAATCTTGAATATTCTAGTCTCCAGTTTTCCAGTACTTTATAGAATATTCTAGTACTTGTTTTGGACTTTCCCGAATATTCCAGTACTGACTGTCATATGCGTCACAATATTATAGCCTAGTTGGTGCAAATATCGACTCTATTGCGTTCCTGTATAAAGTTGCCTGACTCACCGCGATGCCTGTTATTACTTGTATTTTATGCACCTGTCTATATTTATATTTTACTTGGGACGTAAAAATCATCATCATCATAATCATCATCGGCAATACAACCAGGATCTGGTCTTGGCCTTATTTAACAAATCTCTCCACCGATCCCGATTTCGAGCCGATGTCATCCAGTTTGGCACTCCCAGGCTCTGGGCGTCCTGGTCTACGTCGTCCATCCATCGCAGACAAGAGCTGCCGCGCTATCTCCTTCCATACATCCTGCCGCAAGGAACTTTCCGGGTAGGCTCCTCTTCGCTCATTCGAGCTAGGTGTCCCGTCCACCGGAGTCTACCGACCTTGATTTTTCTTACAACATTAGCTTCAAGGTAGATTGTGTACAACTCATGGTTGTAGCGTTTCCGGAATCGTCCTCCCTCACATACGGGGCCAACAATTCTCCTTAAGTCCTTCCTCTCGAACGCAGCTACGAGTTCAGAGTGCATTTAATTGAGAACCCAGGTCGCGGATCCATACACTACTGGTCAGACCATGGTCTTGTACAGTAGTAGCTTAGATGTTCTGGATAAATTTCGGGATTTAAAGAGCCTTGATAGATCATAGTAGGTTTTGTATGATTTGATCAGCCGTTCTCGTATTTCTTCCTCCATATTGTTATCGGCTGATACTGTTGATTAAGGTAGTTAAAGGATTGCACTAGTTCAAATTCGTGCTCCTCTACCAGGATACTTTGACCAACGTTAGGTCTTCTCTTCGCAGAAGTTGCCACCATGTACTTAGTTTTTCCCTCATTAATGTGCAGTCCCAGTTTTTGTGCCGCCTGTTCGATCTGGGTGAAGGAGTCCTGTACAGCCGATTCGGATCTACCGATGATGCCGATGTCATCTGCGTAGGCAAGAATCTGGCTGGACTTGGTGACAATAGTCCCTCTTGTTGTAATTCCAGAGTCACGGATTGCTTTCTCCAACGCCAGGTTAAAGAGGAGGCAGGCCAGACCGTCCCCTTGTCGGAGTCCATTAAAGATGTTTATTGGTTTGGACAGCAATTTTTTAACGTTTTCTCAATGCTTGGTGGCGGCAGCATTTGGTTTTGATCTTCCATTGGTGGAGCCTCGAATTCTTCTGTGAGCTGACCATTTAGCAATTCATTCGAGTGCACTTCCCATCGGATCGGATCAGGTTACCCCCTTTATCCCTGCAATACGTGTAGCGTGATGTGTACCGCATCATATTGCGGATTATTTGTAAGAACTTCCGCGCCTGGTGCGGACCCCGCTCTCTACTCTTCTCTATTTCGCAGACAAGGTTTTTTTTCCCAGGCACTTTTCTTTTGATTGTGGTCTTTTTTCAGATCTTCTGAGCTTTTTGTATTTCTCCTCGCGTACCCGCGTCCTATGAGACTATTGCATTGCCCGATATGCAGCATTCTTACGTTCAGTCGCTGGTTTACAGTCATCATCAAACCAGTCGCTCCGATGTCTACGACTAATGCCTAAGATGGAGTTGGCAGTACTAATGACAGTATTCTTAAGGCGTGCCCATTTCTCTTCTACGCCCGGCATTCTGGCCCCAGGCCTTACTCTCCTTCCGTCGAGCTATCCGAGGGCGAGTCCTAGCGCAAGACCAAAGGTGTTACTGATATTCTCATTGCGTAAGGCAGTCGTGTTGATTCGAACCTGATCTGCGGATGCAATACGTCTCCGTAAGGTAATGCGCGCTCAGGAAACTGTAACAATAAGATCCGAGTCTACGTTGGCAGCCCGGTACGTTCGCACCGTCATCAGGCTCGACGAGTGGCCGAGATCTATCAACACGTGGTCAGTTTGGTTGCGAGTAGCTCCATCGGGTGATACCCAGGTGGCTTTGTGGATATCTTTACGCGAAAACCTGGTACTTGCAACGACCAAGGTTTTTGATGCTGCAAGTTCGATGATTCGTAGTCCATTGTCATGAGTGTTCTCATGCAAACTATGGGAACCTGCGTAGTGCCTGAAAACCGGCTCCCGATCTATATTCGCATTCAAATCACCAAGAACGATTTTCACATCGTATCTTGGGCAGGTATTGAAGGCCCGTTCGACGTTCTCGTAGTATTCTTCTTTTTCGTCGTCGGGGGACTCCTCTCTAGGTCCATGAACGTTTATGAGGCATATGTTCTTAAACTTGCCTAGCACGCGAAGGGTGCATAGCCTTTCGTTTATTGCATTAAAGTCGATGATGGCAGGTTTCAGTTTTTGGCTGCCTAGAAAGCCTACCCCGAGCACATGGTGTTTTGCATGACAGCTGTAATAAATGCCATACTCGTTTCTTTGAATAACACCACTCCCCGTCTATCTTATTTCTTGTAATGCTATTATGTCAGCCTTATTTTCGGATAGGGCATCAGCTAGCTGCTATGCAGCTCAAGGTCTGTATAGTGAGCGGACGTTCCATGAAACAATTCTTAAATCGTTTGGCAAATATCGCTTCCATGGTCGCCGTCGTGTATCCGGTCCATATCCGAGGCTTGTTAAATTTTCCATAATAATTTCTTTTTACGGGCAAGGTTCTTAGCCTTGTGCCAACCTTTCTCAGGATGTCGCTGCATGTATTGGTTCACTACTTGGCGGGTGACAAAGTAACTATCCAGGGGTGTTCCGTGGAGACTGCATGTCAACTTGGATTGAACAGGGACTAGGATCGTCCTGGCCTTCGCCGGGTTGACCTTGCCCTGTTTGTTCGCTCTCACCCCCCTAGACGTAAAATTTATTCATTGTTATTTATTTTAACTTCCATATTAATAAAAACGAGTCACAATTTTTTTATTTTATATTAAACCTTGCGCGGACCCCCCGACATTGTCGAGGGATCCCACATCGATGTTGAGGTCCGTAACGCCGTGCTTCCTCGGTATGAGGGAAGAGCGTGGACTTATTATTTTTTCCTTAATTTAATCTTCTTTCATCAATTCGCGTTTTGTTTTATTTCAATTCTTGATATAAAGTTGTCCGTTTTTGAATTGAAAAATTGTTTCTTTTCTTTTATTGTGTGTTACTTTCTTTATTTTTATTACAGCTTCTCCTTTTTTTTTAAATAACAAAACTCAAACTAAAACTTACAATTCAATTGCTAACTCAAACAATTCTTCCACTGTAATCTCCAACTAGAACTCTCAAACTAAACTTCTTCTTCCAACTGCCAGAACTAAACTCTACTAACTTCCAATCTCAACTGCTCTTTATGAACTCCATTTTTTTTCTATTCTATTTTTTCTTTTTGACTTTTCACATTCAATTCGGACGAAAATCCAAGTTGCTATGTTTTCAATAAATAAAAAGGTGCAGGTTATTAAGTGTGCTGTAACTGGTAATATTGTGAATGTTTATGAATGGTATGTATTAAGTGAGAATGTAATATATGTTAAGTGAAGTTTTTAAGGATGTGTTAGGAGATTCAGTGTTAAATTTAATAAGGGTAGTATTCTGGAATACAACATCGAATTTAATTAGCCAAGTACCCCAGGGACCCCTTGGGGCCCATAGAGACCACTTTGGAAACCACTGATCTAGAGGATCACACAGCAACATTAACTTAAAATTTTTATACGAACTGATTTCTACTGATCAATCTAAATATATTTACTAAATTTAACCGAAAGCCTTAGTAGCTAGTGCTATTAGATTTAAGTCACCATGTTATTTATTTAGATTGTAATGAAGATAATTCTCAATACCCTGCTTTGAAATATAATTTCGCTATAACATTTTGGTGTCCCGCTGACGTACCTGGTAATGAAGAGAATTTGTCCGAATGCGTTGGATTCGAAATATCATTTCGCTTCATATGCTGTCATTACCTTCGACTTGACAGTTGTAGAAATAACTTTTGCCAATTGGATCCGAATTTAACACCAAAATAAGAACCTGACCCTTGATTTCGAAAAACTCGGCTATCATCGGATATCACTTAAATTTGCTTAAACTTATTTTGTGGTTTTGTGGTACAATCATTTGGTTAACCCATCACGCTCGTATTTATAATTTATAACGAGTATGGTTCGAATTGGATTACAGATAAAAGCAACTCTCGAAAATGTCGATGAATTAAAAACCTGTTACCCGAATTATGCATTTTTCTTAAAACTCAAATGTTCCAATTGCGCGGAGGAATCTCAAAAGTGGCACGATGTCACTGAATCAGAAAGAGTTCAGTCCGATTCACGCAATCCAAACGGCTTTAACTTCTACATGAAATGCAAGATGTGCTCCAGGGAGAACACACTGGACATAGACGAGAAAAGCAATGGTAAGTAATTGTTTACACAATGATTAGAACGATCGGCCGCTTCTTACTGGGGCATGATATCAAAGTGACATTCTTTTGGCAACACATCTATTTTCAATGTAAAGACCGTTTGAAAGGTTGTAATTGGTTTTGATGTATTTAGCGAGTTTTAATCAGAATTTTAATGATTCAATTTCATGTTGATTGTTGAAAATGAGTGAAGTCCCCGAAAAGCGTCGATATATTTTACAATTTGGCTTTGATGGCGGCCTGAATGTAACACAGGCACATAATAAAATTTGCTCTGTTTATGGCCCGGGCACTATATCAACAGCAACAGGCATCGCTGGTTTCGCTGCGATTTCGTGCTAGAAATTTTAACATCTTTATTCGCCACAGGCACGTAAACCAATACACGAAATAGAAATTAAAGATGACAACTACCTTTCTTTGTCCTTATCTATTAACAAGTGAATTTATTCTCAAAAATGCTTTATCTTTAATACAAATTTACATCACAGAGATTGCGGGAAAGGTGACGATATTATGAGTATTTAGGTATTCGACAGTATGACAGTAGAATGTTTATGCTCTAGAACAGCGGTTTCCAACCTTTATGCTACCACGCCTCCCCGAAAAAAAAAATGTTTTCCTCGCCCACCCTACCTTTTATTGTTTTAATAGATTAAATAATATAGACACGTTTTCAATAATAAAAACTTTATTACAAAAAAAAAAATGAAAACTACAATCAACAGAATAATAGCAAGGTTTAGCTATAACATACACATACGTGTATATTTATTTTTATATAAAATCATTTTTAAACATTTAAACCAACTACATCTATCGCATAAAAATTTAATGCGAGGTTGTTGTTGTTTACTGGCACAAAGTTTATCAAATCTTGGGGGCAATGTGTAGAGTGCCACTCGTACCTCTTTTTCGACTACTAACCTGGCTCGATATTTGGTTTTCATTGCAGTCAGTGCCGAAAAGCCCGTTTCGCATAAATACGACGTTACAAACGGTAGAAGTGTAGGAAATGTCTTCGTCATGTGCCGGCTTTAGCACAGGTTCACAAAGATTTCCTATCATATTCATGTGTGAGATGCACTTTTAACTCATTGTCACGGTCATGAAATACTCCAGCTATTTTCCAACGATCGAAAGTTCACTGTTCAATACAATGAGAAAAGAAACTCCACGGAATGCCTCGGACAATCGTTCACCAAGCAAGAAATAAAACGCACGGTGGTATTGTTTCGTATGAATGTTGTTTATTTTGATTTACCACTAAATTTTGACACTCGAACAGTTAATGGAATTTACAAATGGTTTATTGGATTCAGAAAACTATTGTTAAATTAAGTTGCACAGTTTCAAGGATTACGTAATTGTCTGTGTCCGACTTCGACTCTGGAGTGCACTCCGGTATGCACCCCATGCTCACTCTACTAAGGGGGAAACGCGAACCAGCGATGTTGGTGGTTGAAATGAGACTCCGCGTTGCTCTGCTCGATGCAGAGCCACTTCACAACTGGGGCGAGTTTCCTCGAGAGAGAAAGTGTTTCTCTCGTGGTGAAAACAAGGAAGAAGGACTTGCTAATGTATGTGTATGTGTGATCGTGTAGATCATAGTATTTATCGCTGCGTTTCGGCAAAGGATAAACGAAACCTAAAACAAGAGAAAAAGAACAAAGGGAGAAGCGACCTAAGGCATCGTTCTGTAATGAGGGTTCAGCTAAATAAATACGCTGCCACTCATTAGGTGCTAATAGGTTTGGGATACATCATACAATTTGTATATCGTATCTTTGGTCGTTGTAAGAAACGGATTCTTTAATTGCATTTGTTTATACTATTGAATTCGAATCCGGCGGCTAAGTGCGAAGTTGGTGATTGTTTGGAGATTCAAACAAAGGAGCATTTCTGGGAGAAGTGCTTGCAGCTGAATCAATAGTTGCAAGTCATTGAGAAGCATTTTAGATGGTTACACAATGACGGTTGTGTATATCATCTATGCCGATTGTATATGGCATTTATGGCGACTCAATGATCAGATTCCAGTGTGAATATTTACAATACTAGAGAATTCGGTGCTTGGCAGCTAGGCGCGAGTTGGGCTATGCTTTGTTGGTTGGATAAAAGCCGCCGTTGATACAGATAAACTAGGAAAATCTGCCGCGCACGTGTCAGACAGAAAACGTAGGCAGGCAGGATGCCGTTGATTGTTTCCATAGTTTATTGCCGTTACCTAGTATGGCAGCCGAAATGTTTTTCTTTTCAGAAAAATGCCGAGATGCCTTGATGCATGCGAGAATGGTGTACCGATTTCTTTCAGGGAAATTGAATAACGCATTGAATGCGTGAATGCCCTTGATGGGAGGAATGCTTGAGGGTGCTAATGCGATTGCATAAGCGAAAAACGATGAGATTTCTGGAGCTTTGGGAGGAAGTTATTGGGGTGATTGAAAAGGTAAGTAGTGGAACCGCCACGGAAGCACTTGCATTGCTTTGCAATACAAAGATTCATACTCTCCGCTAAGATTCATCCAAAATTGAATTAAGGTTCATTTTGAAACTTTTGTTTTAGTAGGCTATCGCATGAAATTCTATCAGTTTTTCCTTTTCAATGGTTGTCAGCTCAAATACGTCATCTTCATTGTCGATAAATGGATTCTATACCCACAAAAACTTTGAGAAATCAAGATCTTTAAAATAATTTGAAAAATGCAGCACTTAACCATCCAAGCGTTCAATAAAAAGATTCTTACTTGTTTCAATATTGGCTGTGGCCCAGAAATCTTCTGACAGTGAAAACATGTCCAACTCATTCTTTTGTAAATTTGACTTCCATAACTTCAACTTTTTAATGAAAGTTTTTACTTTGTCTTTTTGAACAAGTGGACGCATTTGTGATCTGCTTTTGATTTTTTCAAACTGCTCAATTTACCAAAAATTTCAACCAAATAGGCAAGTTTAACATGGAAATTACCCTTTGAATCACTTTTGCACGAGATAGCCAGCGAATTTCACAATAATACAGAAGTGAGGTATAATTAGCTTCCATATCTACACACAACTTTGCAAACAGCCTAGATCTCAAGTAGTTTATAATTTTTATAACTTTTGTAAAAATGTTAAGTTCATCGCTCATATTTTTTGACACTAGAGCTGCTCTGTGAAGCATACAGTGCGTCCAGATAGCATGTGGTGCTTTCTTTTTAACTAATGCTTGAAGACCTGCTTTGTGTCCGGACATTGAGTGGGCTCCGTCAGTACACAGTCCAATGCGATTATTCCACGTTATGTCGTTTTCTTCAAAAACACTGTCCAATATATTAAAAATTTCAATGGATGTGGTCTTTCCGGGAATGGGTTTGCAAAATAATATATCTTCTAATATATTATTTTCCACAACATATCGAACATATGCAATTAAATGGGCATCTTTAGCTATATCAGTTGCCCCATCTACTTGTATGGCGAATTTCAAAGTACGCAGCCGAGAAACTCGCAAATATCCTCAGATATATCATTGATTTTTCTTCCGACTGTATTATCATCAGGCGGAATGTGTCGCAACTGTTTTGCATATGATTCGCCGAACATTATTCGAACCATATCAATAGCTGCTGGTAAAATTAGAGTTTCTCCTATTGTATGTGGTTTCTTAAATTTTGCGATTCGGTAAGAGACATGGTACGAAGCCAATAATGCATTTGGTGTTACAGAAAGTATTTTTTTGAACGTTTGCTTTTGATTATTAAGTTCATCTAATTTTCTTTGAAAAAATTTCATGGGCTTATCAACATATTCAAAATGTAGAATTTCATGGTGCCGTTTTAATTTGACTGGTCTCATACTATCTGATGCCAACACTTTCGAACACAACAAACACATTGGTTTTTCCAAGCCATCTATACTAACACTAGTGAATCCTAATGATAAATAGGATGAACTGTATTGTCTTTTCTTGGGAGCTTTACTTCCTTGTTCTTTTTTGCTTTTATTCCCACTAGTATCAGCATCTTCATAATTGTTGACTTTTCTCTTTCAACCACTCGAAAATGTATCCATTCGTCTAAAAAATATTTTATTGATTTAATTAAAATAAATAATAGTTTAAATAAAAAAAATAAACTTCAAAATATACTAACGATTATTTTCAGAAAGTAATCACGTCAAAAACAATATTACATAAAAATTAATTTATTAAAAAATGTTGGCGCCTCCCCTGGCAATAGTCCGCGCCTCCCAGGTTGGAAACCGCTGCTCTAGAAGGAACATTATGCAAATATTTTGATAAATAACCAAACTTTAAGAAGTTCGTCATCGCGTAATCGGGTTCGTTCTCGAAACTCGGTCGACGTTCGACTGATAACGGCATTTTGTAACATCAAGATCATCGATTTCACGAATGTAAACGCTCTCCACCAATATTTGCAATCAGCGAATCCTGATATCCTTGTCCTAACTGAGCCCCAGGTCGATTCGTCAACTGATTCGACATATCTTCGTTGCTCAGGATACAACTTTTATTCGAGATTCCGTTTTAAAGGTGGAGTCTGCGTCTTCACGCGGTCCGATTTGGCTTGCCAAAGGATGGAGGCGTTAGAATCCAATAACTAGGACACCATGTGGTTGAAGGTCGTGCTGAGGAATTCTGTTACATTTTTTTCTTGTCGAATGACGATCGACCAGCGATACGTTTGGAACATCTTTCACGTACCGTCGACTGGATACAGATCAATCACCCGCCTTCTGTCGTTGTCGTCCTTGTCGATTTTAATGTACACAGATCCGGTTGGTTGGTACATTCAAACAGAACCCACAAGGCTGGGCGGCAAGGGGAGACGTGCGCTGTTAGCCACAATTTGACTCCACTGGGAAACTCAGATCACTGCGTAGTATCGTCGCACAACCACTTACATTTCAAACGAATAACAGATCTAAGCAGCTGCTAACTGGGACGATTTGTGAGATTTCTTCGCATCCTTTCCCTGCTTGGAGATGTGTTTTGGAAACTCCGATGCTAACGCATGCGCTGAGTCAGTCATATATCATTATTCTGCTCGGGGTGAATTTACATTCTGCATTCCATCAACGAAATTCATCTGATAAATCTCGGTTTAGTAAAAAATACGAATAGATTACGGCGGTAAGAAAATAAAGCTTTTAAGCAATGGCGTGGTCGGCCGATTAGTGCATCAACATCGCACCAACTGAGATATAGCCAGAACGACTCTGAATTGGGATCTGGATTTAAAGCCAAACAATATTTTACTCCGTCCTAACTTTTTCTCCTGTACAAATTCCAAATTAGATTCGTGCTGGAATATTGCTCTCACGTTTGGAGGTCTGCGCCTAAGCATACCCCCAACCTACTTGAGACCATACAGAGACAAGCGATCCACCTGAACGGGGACACGACGGACGATGAGTCTTCGGATCTGTATCCTGTTAATTCCGGGGTGCATCAATGTTCTATTTTGGCTCCAACCTTGGTTTTGCTTCACATTTGTTGGAGTCGACGGATAACAGGGTGTTCTGTTTTGCGGATAATAGTACACTTGTGTCCTCTTTTTCGAGTTGTCGACCGATTAGTGTCTCAACGTCACACCAGCTGAGATGTAGCCAGATTGATCCTCTGAATCGGATCTGGATAAGGTCCTGCAGTGGGGAAAGGCTAATCTCGTCGACTTTAATGCAACGAAGACACAGTATATAAAATTCACAAAGAAGGGTAGATCATCAGTTCTACAGCTGATGATAAGCGGCCAGGTCCTCGAATCTGGGGAATGCTTGAAATTGCTCGGCGTCACGGTCTGTGTGAATGTATCGTGGCATAAACACGTGTCGAACATCGCTAGTTCAGCCTCAGGAAAACTGAGCTATCTTTTTAGAGCCAAGAAATATTTTACTCCAGCCCAACTTCGTCTCCTGTATAAATCCCGAATTAGACCCGCGCTCGAATATTGCTCTCAGGTTTGGAGCTGGGCTCTTAAACATACCCTCGACCTACTTGAGAGCATACAGAGACGAGCGATCCGCCTGATCGGAGACTCGCCGCTGACGTCGGGAATACAGTCGCTATCACATTGAAGACGCGTACCTGACCTGTCTGTTTTACAGATATTATCTTGGGTATTGTTCTTCGGAGATTCATGGTATTGTTCCGAGCAATTCGGTTTATATGCGCTCCACAAGGCAATCGGACGGATCGCACCAATTTGCAGTTCATCTCCCGAGTATGCACCGGGTTGAATCAGAGCAGTAAGCAGACCTTACCATATCAAAGCGGGGCTCTGATATGGCGGACTTTTTGAACCCCCAAGACTATTCCCACGAAATGAGTAATCAATATACAAAAAACAATCCCACGAAAAACCCGGTAGGCGTAGGTGTGATGAGCCGTCACTACCATAAGGGAACAAATCATCAAGAAAACACCGACTCGGCAAAAAGAAGACGTAGGGAAAAATGGAAAAAGCGGGATATACGCGTCGGCACGTGGAATGTTCGAACGTCATATAAACCAGGCGCGATACAGACGGTCGTAGAAAACGCGAAACAATACAAAATGGACATCGTTGCGCTTCAGGAAGTCCGAATCCCACATCAAGTAATCGAAACCAACGGGTTTACACTGGTGTGTGGAGGTACCGATACACATAACCTCGGAACTGGCTTCATCATAAGCAAGAAGATTACGCCCCATGCAAAAGATGTGCAATTTATTAATGACCCTATGTCGGTGCTAAAAATACAGGGCCCATGGTACAATTATGTATTTATAAACGTACACGCCCCAACAGAATCTACCGACGAAGAAACGAAGGATACATTCTACGAGACCCTAGAGGAAGTATTTGATGGGATCTCATCATTCGATGTTAAAATCCTCCTCGGCGACATCAATGCGAAAATTGGAAAGGAAGACATCTTCCAACCAACTACAGGTAAAGAGAGCATACACGACGATTCAAATAATAATGGAATTCGAATTATCACGTTCGCAGCGTCAAAAGATCTGGTAGTGAGAAGTACGATGTTCAAGCACAAGCAAATCCATAAAGCCACATGGAAATCACCCGACGACGTAACGCGTAACCGAATAGACCACTTCTTCATAGACAAAAGACACCACTCGAATATCCTTGACGTAAGATCATATAGAGGAGCAGATTGCGACTCCGATCACCTTCTAGTGATGGGCAAAATTAGAAGTAGGGTCGCAGCAAACCCACATGGGCAATCATGGGAGACAAGCAAAAAGCTCGACATTGATAAACTAAATGTACAATTATGTACTTATAAACGTACACGCCCAACAGAATCTACCGACAAAGAAATGGAGGGCACGGCCTACGAGACCCTAGAGGAAGTTTTTCTCATGATTCGATGATAAAATCCTCTTCGGAGAAAATTGGAAAGGATGATAGCTTCCAACCAACTGTAGGTAAAGAAAGCGTACACGACATTTCAAATGATAACGGAATTCGAATTATCACGTTCGCGGCGTCAAAAGATCTGGTAACGATGTTCAAGCACAAGCAAATTCATAAAACCACATGGATATCACCTACATAGACCACATCCTCATAGACAAAAGATACCACTCGAACATCCTTGACGTAAGATCATATAGAGGAGCAGATTGCGACTCCGATCATCTTCTTTTTTTCAAACGCGAAAAACGCGAATGAAAAAAGACTCGAATCGAAAAAATTCTAGAAAATGCCAGATCAAAGAACGCCAAAGGTTGTATGGCGGCATAAACTCAATTAGAAATGGCTATCTAGGGAGAGCCAAAATAATTCGCGACGCAAACAGCTCTCTGGTCACAGAAACAAACAATATCGTGACAAGATGGAGGCAGTACTTTGAAAACCTGCTCAATGTACGCACCCATCAACCACAAATAAACGCACCAGGCGTACATACAGCCGAGCCCCAGATCCCAGAGCCTTATTTCAACGAAGTTGTTGGCGCAATAAATCGATTGAAAAACAACAAGGCTCCCAGAGTCGACTGCATACCGGCAGAGCTTATGAAGCATGGAGGAGAGGCAACCGCTCGAAATATCTACCAACTCATCAAAACAATATGAGATAAGGAAGTCACTCCGGAAGACTGGAAAACCTCAATAGTCATCCCCATTTTCAAAAAAGGCGACAGATCTGACTGCGAAAACTACAGAGGAATAGCATTGCTCCCAACCACATACAAAATACTAACACATGTCATACTGGTGAGAATAACACCGTACGAAGAAGAAATACTGGGAGACTACTATGCGGATTCCGTAGGAACCGGCCAACAAGCGACCAAATGTTCACAATGAGGCAACTGCTGGAACAGAAGTGGGAATACGGAGACACGGTCCACCAACTGTTCGTTCAAAAAAGCCTCCAACTCAGTCGCAAGACAAAGACTTCACCATATCATAGATGACCTGGGAATCCCGAAAAAAATATGCCGCCCTCATTTAAATCTGCATGAACGGAAATAAAGGGCGAGTTAGAACAGAAAACCACCTCTCAAAACCATTTGAAATCCGGGACGGACTAAAACAGGGGGGTGGCCTCTCATCATGTCTTTTTAATCCTGTGCTCGAGTATGTCATCAGAAAGGTACAAGACGGCAACATGGCCAGATCATCCCTAAACGGGGTCACACAAGTGCTTGGATATGCGGATGACATCGCCGTATTAGGCGATAACCTAGAAACTGTAAGTAAGAACAGTGAAATCATGCAAGCGGCAGAAGAGGTAGGCCTAGAAATAAATGACGACAAAACAAAATATGTGATTACGGCGAGAGCGGGTGGACCCCAGGGAACACACAAACATCATGGGCAAGATATTTGAAAAATTTAAAGAATTTAAATATCTGGGAACGATACTGACGGCCAGTAACGAAATGTCGAAGGAAATTAACAAAAGACTACACTCTGGCAACGCTGGTTGGAACGCAGTCAGTAAACTCCTGAAATCCAAACTGCTATCATGTAATATAAAGCTCTGTGTCTATAGAACCATAATCATGCCGATTGTTCTATACGGATACGCAACATGGGCTCTCACAAAACGGGAAGAAAACAAATTCCGCGTATTCGAGAATAAAGTTTTAAAGGGTATCTTTGGCGGTAAATATGACGAGAAGGCAGGACAATTGAGGAAACTTCACAACCACGAATTGGAAGAGCAATACCGCAAACCTACAATAGTGGGAGTAATTAGGTCGCGAAGATTTAGATGGGCCGGACATGTGGTGCGAATGCGCAACGATAGGACCGCACGTAGAATTCTTGACGGTAGACCAACCGGAAAGAGACCGACAGGACGGCCACGACGGAGATGGGAGATCAATATAGGGCGCGACCTTAAGGAGTTCGGATGAAAGGGTAGAGCGTAAAAGGGGAGCACATAGGACAGGGAACTATGGTTGAGTCGAGTCGGCGAGGTCATGAACTTCCTGGTTCCTAGAGGCCAATAAATAGTAACAAATAGTAGACAGAGGCGTTTGATAAATGTAACCCAACAAATCTTTTTAATCTTCAAATCAAAAAAAAATACTCAAACACTAACATTACAGTTGAACCCACATTCAAGCACTAGTTTCAATATAAGAACTACATTGAGTGGCTTAACTATTCGATAAGGCATTCTATCATATCAACTTTTGATTTATTGCTGTAAGAATTGTGAGTTGAGTAATGACCAGTTTGACCTTGAGGAGATCGGATCGGATGGTCAAAAGTGGAAGGAGAGTGCACAGGACAAAGAACGATGTCGGCGTCGAGTCGGCGAGGTCATGGACATCGGGGTCCTACAGGCCAATAAATAGTAATAATGATGTATATATATATATATATATATATATATATATCTATATATCTATATATATATATATATATATATATATATATATATATATATATATATATATATATATGGGCTCCTCGATAGTATAGTGGTTAGTATACCCGCCTGTCACCCGGGAGACCGGGGTTCGATTCCCCGTCGGGGAGCCCCTGGCGCAAGACTAATGACCTTGCCCAGACAAAATAAATCATTATGGAAAATTTAACAAGCCTCAGGACTTGCTAAATAAGGCCAAGACCGGCTCCCGGTTGTAGTGCCGATGATGATGATGATGATATATATATATATATATATATATATATATATATGCATATATATATATATATATATATATATATATATATATATATATGCATATATGCATATATGTATATATATATATGCATATATATATATATATATATATATATATATATATATGCATATATATATATATATATATATATATATATATATATATATATATATATATATATATATATGACGAAACCCCGACAGATTCTTATAATACCACAAGTTTCGTAATTTTGTTCTTCGCTGTTTTGCAATTCCACCCTCTCATCCATGATATACCGACATTTGCAAGTAGTAGTGATGCTTTTGACAGCCTGTGGCGTTTCTATTATATACATACTGTTACGTGAGTAACTCGTCCGTCGCCCTTCTTTTGACAAAACGCACATTCGGCTGCATTGACGAATAAAAAATATTAATTAATTGAAGTGAGGTTAATAAACACAATATCAAGCTTGTTTTGAAAGTTGATCGAATGCAGCTGAGACGTGTTTTGGATTGAACACACCGGGCATGTAAATCCAGGTTCTCTTTGGCAGCGGTGTCTTCGGTTGTTTTCGGAGTTGGCCGCCGTCGGGGGTGAGACCTTCGTTGAACCAGTGAGGCGGACCAGGGATAGCAGAGAGAGTAGAAAGAAGGCAACCTTCGAGTGCGTGACGTGTAAGACGGAAGATCTGGTTTTTTGGCCCAGACAAAAGAAGAAAAGAAAAGTTTTAGAAAATACCCAATTTTTGAACAACTCGTTAGTTAGTGGAGTTGAAAACGAGAACATTAAGTCATAACGTGATAAGAAGAAGATTTGTTTAAAAGGTTATAATTAAATGTAATCGGCATACAGTTAATAAGAAACGTTATTTGTGAAGTTATAATGCCAGAACAAAAATGTTATGTGTAAAGCTTCTGTAAAATATATGCAGTTAAGAAACGTTTTATTTGTGAAGCATATAACTAACTGGAAACAATGAAACAATAAAAGACTTACTAACACATTAACTGAACCTGGTGTGCTGAGAGGGATTGTCGAAATTAAAACGATTGTAGTGTAACGACATATCCACGAAATGACCATGAAGAATAGTATCAAGTAAATCAATTTGCCCTTGTCACAATTAGCAAGTCTCAAGTAACCAGCATAACAATAATTCAAGGTCGATTCATTCATTCATTGAATAGAAGAAACGAATTGCTCCGGTTACGATTTCAAAGAATCATATGTCAATCGTTTACGAGCTTGTCGCTGGCAAATGATTTATAAATTAATTGGGTCAAATCGTGTCATTGTTTTTACACGAGGCGCTAAGCTGGTGATAGGAAATTAAGTAGCACAGTAAGCAGAATTATATGAGTGAATTCTCAATTAAGAAAGGAATAGCTTGTTAAGCAAAATTTGTATGAGTAACTTATGAAATTTGTAGATAATTGAGTGACTGATTGGGAGTATAAATACCCCAGCATTTTGAAGAATAAATCAATCAAATACTTAATTGTTTCGATTCAATAATTGCGGCGCTTTCGCCATGAACTTGTAGCGAGCTGCGCTTAAACAGCAAACCAATAGGAAAGTAGGATTTATAGTAGATTACTTTTGATAATGTAGGTATTAAAAATAACTCTGCTGTTAAAACAACACTACATAGCGATACTGTACCGCTAATACAACACGGTGACATCTGAGGAGCTACGCATAAAAGGTATGTCTACTTTCCATCTTTGCGCAATGCCAAAGCGAAAACAGATATAATTTAATTTACGGCGTGGGCGCTTGCTAATCAACGACCGTCCTCCGAGCGGCGGCGGAAGAAGGGAATTGCGTGGGATGAAACGATCCCACATCTAAACCAGACTCTATAAGGGCCACGACTGCAATTTACGACCATCCAAAAACAGTAGAGTTTGGTACAGACAAAAGTGTTACAATTGACCGTTTACAGCAATTACCTATTTTGGAACACATTACAAAACAATCATATGACAATATGATACAACACCCAATACACAAGCAAATAGTGAATAGCAATACCAAACGAAAATCGAATAAGAAAAAGCATCAGAGCTATATACCATAGCGGTAACATAGCAATTCCACATCAGTTGAGTGTACCTGAGAATAAGGGTCGAATTCGTAGTCGCCGCAGTGGTCTGATGTGTTGAGCATTGGGTCAATCCTTTAGTGATTCTAACGGTCATAACATTGATTTAAGTCACACGCTCTACGCTATCGTCGTAAACGCTATAAGTCCACCATAAAGAACGAATCTTGTATTATAAGTAATAATTCCTCTCTTTTATTGCGGCTACTTTATTCCCGTAACCTTCTATTGTCTAAACTTATTATTTTATAATAGAGATAGATAATTTATAGAAGACTTCTTCTATGGATTACTTACCTACTTACTTGTTCGATGCTACAACTGGAATGCTGTCTTAATTTCCAGTAGACGTTTCTTTTAAAGGTCCCAGTATGAGGCATTACTTTGTTCATTTGAATCTTTCTTAACCACTATAATAAAATTGGTTTAAACATGTTTATCTTTTTACATTGCCTTTTCCAGCGTCATACCTCCAAGACAACTCAGGAAACTTTAAAACGATCGTTGTATTCGATTGCCGAGGAGTTGAACCATTTGATTTCTCACCACGCACAGGATGGATTGTAAAATCATCTGAAAACGGTCAAACTTTCGAAAATGTTGATCTATCGGAAGACGATTGGGTGGAGTATGACCAAAAGAATAATACTTCTGTAGGAATATATGAATTTACATCTCAATTTATTAAATTAAAGAAATAATGCAAATGTGATATATTATCTTTATTTAAGTAGTCAAAATATTATATTTGCTTTTTATAAATATGTTTTCTTCTTATATTATAAACGTTTAAAATTATCACTTTAAAAAAGGCTGTTTTACTTCTCTCTCTCATTTCAATATCGATTTCTAAAAATAGTTTTTATTTATTTATTTATTTTTTCCATTTTTAATTACACTTATCAGCTACGATTGGAAATCTTACAACTCTGATTTCATTGCCATAATCACAAATAACAGAGTTACAAGCTAACATCATGGTCTTTGGACATAATTGTGAATTGGAACAGTCTAATTTAACCTCTCTTGCTGGTTCGCCAGTTCTTACATCCCAAACGATAAGGGAGCCTGCGGATTTTTTCAATTATGTATTTTATTATAAACGAAATGGTAATTTTTATCATTTTGCTTACCTAGTTTACTGGTAACCAGTAAGGACGGTGTCAACATTAATAAATTAGAGTATGCGTTTGATGTATTAATTGTATTAAGGAGATTTCCTTGGAACTTTTCCCAGACCCTAATTCGGTCATCTGTGCCAAGAGATATGACATAACTTGGGGCACATGCTAGAGAGCTTATAGACCCGTCGTGAGCTTGAATGTTATACATGCAAGCTCCAGTAAAGAGATCCCAAACACATAAGAGACCGTCTTGGGAACCAGAACCTCCTGTGCCTGGTTGCCAACGGTCAATGAAAAGGCACGTTATTGGACCACAATGACCGTGTAAGGTACATTCGACGCTTGAATTGTCTAAATTAGAAATCTGAAAATAAAAAAGAAGGAAGTGTTAGCAAATACTTGCGGTTCTTTGTTGCTGATACATTTAATTATTATTATTTATTGGCTCTTAACTCTGCTGCACCATCGTTCCCTGTCCCTTACATTCTTTTTCACGCTTCACCTTTCGATCCGATCTCCTCAAAAACACCCCTTATATTGTCCTCCCATCATCGGCGCGGTCTTTCCATCGGTCTCTTTCCTGGTGGTTTCCCGTCAAGAATTCTACGTATGGTCTTGTCGCTGCCCATTCTCGCTACATTTCCGGCTCATCTTGATCTTCGCGACCTCATAATTCTCACAACTCTTCCAATTTACGATTGTGTAGTTTCCCGAATTTTCCTGCATCTTCATCATATTTGGGGCCAAAGATACTCCTTGAAACCTCATTCTCGAATATGGGGAATCTGTTCTCTTCTCGTTTTGGAAGTGCTCATGTCTCGCATCCATATGGGGCAATCGGCATTATTATGGTTCTGTGGCGTTTCTAACAGATACACACAGAATACGCAAGCAAATAGTGAAGAACACCGAAAAGAAATTCGAATAAGCAAAACCATCAAAGCCGTATACCATAGCGATAACAATACAATTCCACATCAGTTGAGTGTACTTGAGTTTAGAAATCGAATTCGTACACGCGGCAGTGGCCTGATGTGTTGAGCATTGGTTCAATTTCTAGTGATTCTAGCCGTCATAGCGGCCGGTTTTCAGGCACTACGCAGGTTCCCATAGTTTGCATAAGAACACTAGTGACAATGCACTACGAGTCATCGAACTGGCAGCATCAAAGAACTTGGTCGTTGCGAGTACCAGGTTTCCGCGTAAAGACATCTACAAAGAAACCTGGATATCACCTGATACCCACTCGTAACCAAACTGACCACGTGTTGATAGATCGCCGCCATTCTTCGAACCTGATGACGGTACGAATGTACCGTCAACTCGGACCACTATCTTGTTGGTATAGTTTTCCGAGTGCGGATTGTCTTACGGAGACGTATTGCATCTGCGGATCAGGTTCGAATCAACACGGCTGCCTTACACAATGAGAATACCAGTAATACCTTTGGGCATGCGTTAAGACTCGCCCTCGAAGAGCTCGACGGAGGGAGAGTAAGTCCTGGGGTCAGAATGCCGGGTGTAGAAGAGAAACGGCAATGCTTTAAGAATAGTGTCATTAATACTGCCAACTCCACCTTAAGCAGTAGTCGTCGAGATCGGAGCGACTGGTTTGATGATGAGTGTAAACCAGCGACTGAATGTAAGTATGCTGCATACCGGACAATGCAACAGTCTCATAGGACGCGGGTACGCGAGGAGAAATACAAAGAACTCAGAAGATCTGAAAATATACTTCACAGACAAAAGAACAGTGCCTGGGCAAAAACCTTGTCTGTGAAATAGGTCCGCACCAGGCACGGAAGTTCACTTCAATGAATTGCTAAATGGTCAGCTCACAGAAGAATTGGAGGCCCACCAATGCAAGATCAAGACCAAATGCTGCGGCCACCAAGCATTGAGGAAACATTAAAAGCCATAAGACAGCTCAAATCAAATAAAGCCCCCGGAGCTGATGGCATACCAGCTGAGCTGATCAAACAAGGAGGGACAGCGTTATATCACGCAATTCATGAAATCGTGGTGCATGTGTGGGGCAAGAGGAGATGCCGGAAAACTGGGGTCGTAGAATAATTTGCCCCATACATAAGAAGGGAGATATCACACTGTGTAGCAACTATAGGGGTATAACATTGCTGAGTACCGCTTATAAGATACTCTCCTCTATCCTACAAGATCGGATAGCCCCATATGCTAAAGCCATCATTGGTCAATATCAGTGTGGCTTCATCCCAGGCAAATCAGCGATTGATCAGATATTCACCCTTAGGCAGGCGATGGAAAAATGTCAGGAATTTAAGATTCCATTATATCATCTATTCATAGATTTTAAAGCCGCCTACGACAGCATAGCCAGGGTAGAACTAATAGTGCCATGAGAGAGTTCGGCATTCCAAACAAATTGATACGATTTTGTAGGTTGACCATGACCAACGTAACTAGTCAAGTAAAAATAGAGGGATTGCTGTCCAAACCAATAAACATCTTTAATGGACTCTGACAAGGGGACGGTCTGGCCTGCCTCCTCTTCAACTTGGCGTTGGAGAAAGCAATCCGTGACCCTGGCATTACAACTAGAGGGACTATTGTCACCAAGCCCAGACAGATACTTGTCTACGCAGATGACATCGGCATCATCGGTAGAACCGAATCGGCTATACTGGACTCCTGCACTCAGATCGAGCAGGCGGCACAAAAACTGGGACCGCACATTAATGAAGGGGAAACGTAGAAAAACTACATGGTGGCAACTTCTGCGAAGAAAAAACCTAACTTTGGTCAAACTATCAGGGTAGTGGAGCACGAATTTGAAGTAGTCCAATCCTTTAACTACCTTGGGTCAATAGTATCAGCCGATAACAATATGGGAGAAGAAATACGCGAACGGCTGATCAAATCCAACAAAGCCTACGATGGTCCATCAAGGCTCTTTAAATCCCGAAATTTATCCAGAACATCCTAGCTACTACTGTACAAGACCATGGTCTTACCAGTACTCATGAATGGATCCGAGACCCGGGTGATCAATAAAAGGCTCTCTGAACTCTTAGCCGCGTTCGAAAGAAAGGTCTTAAGGAAAATTGTTGGTCCTGTATGTGATTGAGGACGATTCCGGAGACGCTACAACCATGAGTTGTACGCGATCTACCTTGAAGCTAATGTTGTAAGAAAAATGAAGGTCGGTAGACTCCGGTGGGCGGGACACCTAGCTCGAATGATCGAAGAGGAGCCTGCCCGGAAAGTCCTTTGTGGCAGGATGTATGGAGGGAGACAGCTCGGCAGCTTTTGTCTGCGATGGATGGACGACGTAGACCAGGACGCCCAGAGCCTGGGAGTGCCAAACTGAATGACATCGGCTCGAAATCGAGACCGGTGGAGAGATTTGTTAAATAAGGCCAAGACCGGATCCCGGTTGTAGTGCCGATGATGATGATGATGATGATGCTGATGAGACGTAAATCCCACCTGATTATGATTAGGCCACCTCCCTTTCATATAACTTGGATTCAACGGATTCACATGTTATTGCGAACCAGTTCGTCTCATTTTTCAGACAACTCTTTCGTTCCCGACCTCACCTATTTCAATTACTTACCAAATTTCTCCCATGGTCCACTTCTTTCTCAACTTATTGATCCACCCACGATTGAAAACAAACTAACACAACTCAAGGACGAATTTACCCCGGGCCTGATGGTCGCCCCGCTATATTCCTTAAAAAATGTTCCTCCTTGTTCTCTTACCCTCTTTCGACGATTTTTAATCTGCTGCTCTCTCAAGGTGACTTTGTGGCGTTTCTAACAGATACATACACAATACACAAGCAAACAGTGAAGAACACCGTACGAAAATCGAATAACATAACAATTCACATCAGTTGAGTATACTTGAGATTAAAAATCGAATTCAAAACACGACCAGTAGCCTGATGTGTTACGCATTGGTTCAATTTTTGGTGACTCCAACTGTCATAGCGTCAGTTCGAATCACACGTTCTTCACTATCATCCCAAACGCTATAATTGGTGACCCCGGCGTGATCTGTACACACAGCACACACTTTCCCATAGTAAACAGAACTTCACGTCACGATCACGGTTTCCGCATAGAGCACCGGCACACTCGCCTGCTCCGACGTTCTCTCATTCGTTCCATCGTTCGCACACGAAGCTGATCATAACAAAGTTCCTGAGGAGGGAGTAGTTTGGCGTTTCTAACAGATACACACACAATACACAAGCAAATAGTGAGGAACACCGAACGAAAATCGAATAAGAAAATCCATCAGAGTCGTATACCATAGCGATAACATAACAATTCCACATCAGGTGCGTGCACTTGAGCTTAGAAATCGAATTCGTGCACGCGGCAGTGGCCTGATGTGTTGAGCTTTGGTTAAATTTTTACTGATTCTAACCGTCATAGCGTCAGTTCGAATCACACGTTCTTCACTCTCGTCGCAAACGCTATAAGTTCCCTAATATTTGGAAAACATCGTTTAACACCCCCGTGCATGAAAAGGGGCCCAAAGGCGATATCTCAAGATTTCCACCTTCCTACCGAAAACAAAAAAAAAACCCAGGCAACATGACTTTCTTGGTGGGTGGTCTACCACCACTAACTTGGTCGAATTTACTTCCCAAACACTCCTAGCCCTAGAGAACGGCAAAGAGGTCGACGCTCTAACTATGGATTTTAGTAAATCCTTCGATAAAATTAAATGATATTTTTCAAATTCCCCTCCTTGGGCTTCGAACCCGTATTAATAAGGTGTATTTCGTCATACCTAAGTGACCGGCTCTACAGAGTGCGTATCAGATCCGTTCGCTCAAATCATTTTCGTGTTAGCTCTGGAGTCCTTCAGGGCAGTCATTTTGGGCCCCCTTTTGCTCATATTAACTATAAACGACATTGATATAATTAGCAAGCATTCCTGTATCTCCCTTTACGCCGACGATATCAAATTCTTCAAAACAATTTGTTCTCCACTTGATTCTTTCCTTCTTCAGATATTCCTTCTCAACTTTTCGTTACGGTGCCAGAAGAATTGTCTGCAGCTTAATGTCAACAAATGTCACTCAATTATGTTTTCACCGAAGAAGTAATTAACCACTCTAGAAGAACGAAGAATGAATGATGAAGTGCTGACGCCCGCTTCAGACTAAAACAATGTAAAGCGTGAACTTGGGGAAATTGGGTTAGCGTAGCGTGGAGGGTAAGTGCACAGGACAAGGAGCGTTGGCGTAGCCAAGTGAGTGAGATCATGAACTTTCGGGTTCCGGCAAACTGGTGAAGAATAGAATAGAAGATTATAAGATTAGAGATTCGCAGATGGTTGCAGTCAAAAGTCGGCATTAGTCTGACAAAACTTATTAAGTATCTACCAGTATTCATTTAATATTTACCAGTGTTTACTTATTAAACCATGGTTTGGGTGTTTAATAACCGACACTAAAATCTCTTAGCGTTGTTCGGGAAGAATGTCTGACGGAGAATTATTGATTCCATTTATGAAAAAGAATGATCTCACGTGCACACCTATGATGAGATATATCAGCGCTACTCCGCATTGATGTTGTATACAAAAATAAGCTGTGTAGGCTCCAAAAGGCAGAATTTCTTTGGCATGTGATCGGAGAAGAATTTACAGAAGAAATTACGTTGAACACCAAATCCCAGTTATAAGGGCGGTGTTGGCCAGAACACAACAACCATTGGACTGCCAACTGAATAACATACAATTGAGAACTTATAGAATAGACAACTATAAGAGACCAAGACTGGATCAAGGACATAAAACCAAATAAATAAAGAAAGAAATAATTTCGAGAAAAATCGATATAACCAAAATTCAAAATATAAATATACAGCCGACTGGCAAAACCATTGTGCCGTTTATAACAGACACACACAATATACAAGCAACTAGTGAAGAACACCCAAAGAAGATCGAATAAGGAAATGCATCAGCCGTATACCAAGCAATAACATAACAATTCCACATCAGTTAAATGTACTTGAGTTTAGAAATCGTTTCATCGTGTGTTGAAATCATCGTTTTCATTATAATTGCTTAACGCAACAACCCGACGTGATCTGTATGCACACAACACACAATCTCCCATAGGTAAACAAAACTTTACTACTCGATCACGACTCGCGCATAGAGCACCGGCACACTCGCCTGTTCCGACCTCTTCTCGCTTGCTCGTTCCTCGCTCCGTCGTTCGCACACGGAGTTGATCGTAACAAAGTTACTGAGGGGGAGTAGTGTACCGTTTCTAACAGATACACACACAATATACAAGCAAATAGTGAACACCGAAAAAAAATCGAATAAGAAAATGCATCAGCCGTATACTAAGCAATAACAAAGCAATTCCACAGCAGTTGAGTGTACTTGAGTTTAGAATTCGAATTAGTACAGGCGGCAGTGGCCTGATGTGTTGACCATTGGTTAAATTTTTAGTTATCCTAACCGTCATGGCGTCAGTTCGAATCACATGCTCTTCACTATCGTCGCAATACGCGATACCATCCTTCGCCCGGATTTTAAATTACAAATATATCGGGTTTTCCAATAGCGACTTGACAACTTTTTTTTAAAGTAAAACGCAAACTAATTGAGATATTTCAAAAACTTTATTATCGGCTTGAAGTACAATCAAAACATTTATGAATGGAACTCGACTTCGTTCATATGGCCACCACGAAAGAGTGCGTTCACAAATTAAAAAAAAAAAGAAGTTGTCAAGTCCCTATTGGGAAACCCGATAGAAATGCTTTGGCAATAAAGAGAAAAAAAATGTATAACACTCGACAGGAGACATTAGGGATTGGCTTCCTTAAGACGAACATATACATCAAGCAACTGAATATTATGTTTTGCGTGGAAAGTAAACAAACAATACCGAAATATATTGTAGCGAGCTTAGGGTTCGCTGGGTTAATTATTTTTAATAAATAAGAGCCGTTGAATCGATTTTGAATTAATATAACACTTTCTTAGTTACTTTTACCGTACACTTAACGATTTCTTGACTTATCGCGTCCTTGACTGCTTACTTCCTCTTGTTACTTCTTACTTTCTACTTATCGCTTGCTTCACTTTCTTACTTATTACTCGTCTCCATGATCTGTGTGCGACGTATTTATACCGTTCCCTCATTCTGATTCGGCGTTTCGTTTCCGTCCGCTCCATAGCCTCGAATGTTCTACTGCCCACCGTCTCCAGCTTTCCAGTACTTTCTAGAACATTCTAGTACTTAGTTTCGGACTTTCCCGAATATTCCAGTACTGATTGTCATATGCGTCACACTACCCTCCGCCTAGATTAGTTCGTCCCGAACTAAGTTCACTGGTCTTCTGGGTTAACAAAAATCGCCAGTCGGTCACGATGTACCACTTTCATCTTGGCGTCGGTCTTCGCTGAATCCTATAGACAACGTAGTTAAAATTCTTGTGAGAATCTTATATGGTCCTTCCCAATGTTGCTGCAACTTCGGAGACCTTCCTTTTTACCGATGAGGGTTATAAAGCAACACGTTATCGCCCGCATTAAATCCGAATGCGTTGGCTCGAACGTCGTACCTTGTTTTCATCCTGTCACTTGATACCTTGATTTGCTTTCGAACCAAATGATGAATCTCGTCGAGGCGATTTCTCCATTCGGCTACGTAGTCTTCGGTCTTATCTATGGCGTCTGGAGGTATTCCGAATCGCAGATCGGCTGGTAATCGTATCGCTCGTCCAAATATGATTCTACCTGGAGAATGGCCTATCGTCTCGTGATTAGCTGATCTATAACTCATGAGAAAGGTTTGTACATATTTGTTCCAGTCTCGTTGGTGATCACTGACGACCTTCGATAAGTGTTCTTTCATTGTTCGGTTTACCCTTTCGACCATTCCGTGTGACTGCGGATGTAAGGGTGTGGTCCTGGTTTTACTTACGTCCAGTGCCGCATAGATGCCTTGAAATATCTGTGATTCGAAGTTTCGGCCTTGATCGGAATGCAACTCACAGGGAACTCCATATCTGCTGATCCAATTATTGATAAGCTGCTCAACGACGGTTGTTGCTTCTTGGTTTGGAATTGGAAGGACTTCCACCCACTTGCTGAAGTAATCCATGATAACCAACATGTATTTGTTGTTGTCGTTTGTTTTTGGGAATGGTCCTGAACCCACGTTGTACTGCTTCATAGCGCTCCTTGGTTTTGCCGTTGGTCCTTTGGTCGCAGTGCAAGTTGTGCACTTCCTGCACCAAGACTCGACGTCATCTCTCATGTGAAGCCAGTAAAAACAAGATCGTAATTTTGAAAGTGTCTTATTAACTCCCAAATGTCCACCGGAGGCCCCGTCGTGCATTTCTGTTAGAATATCTTTCACTTTTGATGGTGGGACTAGAATCTGCATTCGATGGGATTTTCCGTCCGCGGCTTCCCATTTACGCTTAAGAATACCATCTTCCACCAGCAAGGAATTCCATTGTGCCCAATATGCTTTAAATGTTCCACTCTTGTCGGAAATATCGTTCCAAGTTGGCCGCTCGTCCTTTTCTTTGTGTTCCAGGATTAGCGACATATCTTCATCCTGAAGCTGAGCTGCGCGTATAGCCTCATTCGTCCACCCATCTAGTACTTCTACTTGTACATTTCGCTGGTCGTACGCCTCTTCTTTCTCTTCCGCTTTATGACAATGTTTAAAATCTGGCTTACATCGTCTTCTTGATAGAACATCAGCGTTATTATGCACCTTCCCTTGCTGAATTGAGCTTATCATTGATACGGGTGCACATTCTGCGGTTAACTCTCCTTTTCTTATTGCGACCGGCTCTTCGGACGCATTTAGTACTCTGACAGGTACAATGTGTTTCTTCACCTCAGGTTGTTCCGTTGATAGTCTCCTCTTATGACAAGCGCATGAACAACAATTCTCACTCGATGTTTCATTCGTTCGTCGACGTTTCGTACAGTCAACAGAGATGTGGCCGACTCCGCCGCATGTCCAGCACTTCATAACAGGTCTCGGGGTTCTTCGTTGTACATGCCCGATTCTTTGGCAGGAACGTTCCTGGACGGACATTTCTCGGACTCTATATGTACTCCTGGTAGCCAGTTTAGCAGATTCATATGCCAATGCGAACGACAGTATTTCATTAGTCGTCTTCTTTCCCGCCAAACGAACGGCCTGTTGCAAGTCCCGATCTTGGAGTGCATTTATGAATGCATCCATTGCTACCTCGTTCAGAAATTCCTTAGTCATATTTGTATAAGACAAGTTTGCCAATCGCTCAATGTCTGCCTGCAACTGTTGAAGATTTTCTCCAGGTTTTTGCGTTCTGCTCCGCAGTTGCATGCGGTAGAGCTGCTGCATGTGGTTATCTCTATACCTAGCTTCAAGGCCGTGTCTTACCGCTTGGAAATCTGTTTGCTTCTCTGCTGGTATGGTTTGTAGCAATTCTGCAGCCGCCCCGCGGAGTGACAAGATTAGTGATGTTGGCTTTTGCTCATCCGACCACTTATTATAATTGGCCGTGGTGTCAAATTGACGTATAAATACGGAGAAGGGTCCCGCTCCATCGAAGGTTGGCGGTTCCATCCTTGTATCTTTGTAGTCATGTTGATTGCTAGGCGATGTCTTATTTCTCTCAACACACTCAAGTCTCTTCTCGATCCGAATTATTTCATCGGTGACTTTCTTAAATTCAGCTTCGTTTTTTATATCCATTTCTTCCTTAAAGTGTTTAAAATTACATTTCATCCACGGAGTTTGGGCTTGCAATTTTGCATTAACATCTGCAGCTTGCGCATCCAATTTTGAATTAATATCTGTTGCTTGCGCGTCGAATTTTGTCATCATCATCCTGAACGTCTCCGAAATGTCCAACAGTGGCCAACTCTTCTCCGTTACATTGCCACCATCTTGACTCGCTGTTTCTTCTCCATCCGTACAGTCTGGCCCATTCGTAAAAACATATGTGTCGACATCAATACCCTCTTCCTCCATTGCTGCTTGCAGACGCTGTCGAAGAATTTGCTTCTGTCCCCTGCTATCCAGATTCCGGTCCTCAAGTTCCTTCTTCAACTCAGGAACGCGAAGATCCTCCAAATGTCGATCTGACATACTCACAACACACTTTCACAGACTGATTTACTTCACCAATAATTAATCCCACTTCTGACACCAATTCTAGCGAGCTTAGGGTTCGCTGGATTAATTATTTTTAATAAATAAGAGCCGTTAAATCGATTTTGAATTAATAAAACACTTTATTACTCCGTTAATAACAACCGTTACTTTTACCGTACACTTAACGATTTCTTTACTTATCGCGTCCTTGACTGCTTACTTCTTCTTATTACTTCTTACTTTCCACTTATTGCTTGCTTCACTTTCTTACTTATTACTCGTCTCCTTGATCTGTGTGCGACGTATTTATACCGTTCCCTCATTCTGATTCGGCGTTTCGTTTCCGTCCGTTCCATAGCCTTGAATGTGCTACTGTTCCTAGTCTCCCGTTTTCCAGTACTGTATAGAATATTCTAGTACTGTGTTTCGGACTTACTTGAATATTCTAGTACTGATTGTCATATGCGTCACAATATTTCACTTGAGTGCTTCATATTTGAATCCATTAATTCTGTTCCTAACCGAAAGCCTTAGTAGCTTGTGCTATTGGATTTAACCCACCATGTAATTTATTTATATTGTAATAAATAATAAATACATAATAAAATTTTGTTCCAAAAACCACCCAATGCAATGGTTATCAGGTTATGGCAAGAACTTGACTTACTTTTACGGTATGATCCTGACTTCCGGTAAAAACCATACCATTAGTTACAACCATACATGTTATGGGCTGCTGATGCGCCAGTCTTACACTATCAAGCGTGCATTTCATTTCTTCTTTTGTGGTTTTTTGTAGTTCATGATCACGTTGAACGATTCCGATACTTCCCGTCGATCCAGTGCGGACATGTGCTAAAGAGAAATAATATATTAATCGAGAAAATTAAGGCAGGATACGTTTTTTGTACTTCGCCTGTATGCGGAAGTAAACCCCCAGTCTATCTGTTTTCCTTTATAAAATGTTTCTAAGCGATAGAAATCTATTCTTCCACTTAATCTAGCAACGATTACCCGATCTCCATTTAAGTGGATGTGTGTGATGCCTTGGCTGTATTTTGATTCGTCTTGGTAAGTACACTGAAAACGAAATAAAAAATACAACTAAAAAATAACTCATTTTTGCAAAAGGAAAGGGAAAGCTTAATTGTTAGTATGACCGGTTTTTATTTATCAGTTGATAGTCGAAAATATATCGCAGATCTTTGACCGAACAACAATGAAATTAAAAGCTAGTTAAAATGTGGCTCATGTCTACATAAAGACTGAAGCTAAGTTTATGGTCAATAATGCGGAATGTTCAGTATATGGATTTAGGTGGAAGTCGATATATATTTGATTTAACGTGTTGACACTGTTGTTATATTAATATCTTCAAAACCACGTATGGAGAATTTTGTTTACAAATTAAATTCATATAATGTGATCAAGCTTCTGATTCTGATTGTTTTTTCTAAGTCAAATACAGATGAAATGGTTTAACTTTTTTTTATGAACCAATTATTTGAAGAATCTACGTGAGTAGACGGATGAGTAATACTTGTGGAACGTGGACAAAAACAAAATAGCAAGATCGGGCAAGAAGTATATTAAAGTACTGTGGCGTTTCGAACAGATACACACACAATACACAAGCCAATAGTGAAGAACACCGAAAGAAAATCGAATAAGAAAATGCATCAGTCATATGCTAAGCAATACCACAGCAAATCCACATCAGTTGAATGTATTTGAATTTAGAAATCGAATTCGTTCACGCGGCAGTAGCCTGATGCTTCAATGGTTCGCTTCTCACCTATTTCATGGTATGTTCAAATCGCCGTCTTCACTATCCTTCTTTAACGCTTTCTTAAATTCACCCGGTTGTTCCTTCTTTCTCTTCAATTTGGCCTTCCCTTGGTATCCTCTCTTTTCCAAGAGATTTCTCTTTTCCAGAAATCGCACCCTAACTTGTTCTACGATTCCGTTTTGTTCGCAGAGATATTGTGTGGTTGCACCCACACACACAGACGTGAACGTTGCTGTCTGTGTGGCCGGAGATATGTCGAGGATCGTTAGCTTTTCACACATCTGCGATATCCCTTTGCGTAATTTACCCGCATGCGGTTTATGGCCTTGGAAGTCATTATCTTCGGTTGCGATATTTATACGAAGGTTGCCTCTTATGTTTCGGGATTTGGCAACCCTAGTGTTGCAATCCGGCAATTAACAGCTCTGTCGTAAAGTTGGACATTTTTGAGGTTATACGCACTCAGAACGTTTTGACGTATGAGCGCTATTTGTGTTGTTTACAGTAACTTAAAAGATTCATCTCGGCCCAAAAATGGAATTAAATCGTCAACATTTTCGTGCGATTATTTTTTACAACTTTCGGCGTGGATTAACTCAGCAACAGTGCATGGATAAACTTAATTCAATTTTTGGCGATGAAGCTCCATCAAGGACCAGTGTTTATCGATGGTATGGTGAATTCAATCGTGGTCGTAGTTCACTCCAAGATGAATTTCGTGAAGGTCGTCCAAAATCAGTTGTTGTTCCGAAAACTATTGAAGCTGTGCGCGAACTGATATTGGAAGATCGTCATGTGACCTATCGTGATGTTGAGACAACCTTAGGCGTTAGTGGGACCAGCATACATTCAATATTGCATAAACATTTGACTGTCAAACAAATTTGTTCGCGTTGGATCCCACACAATTTGTCAATCGCCCAAAAAAAGGCTCGTGTCAATTGGTCGAAAGAAATGCTCAAAAAATACGGTCGCGGTGCTTCGAAACACGTCTATGACATCGTGACAGGTGATGAATCGTGGATTTACGCGTATGAGCCCGAAAGTAAACAGCAGTCGACTGTCTGGGTGTTTTAAGATAAGCCAAATCCAACAAAAGTTGTTCGCGCACGAAGCACTTCCAAGCAAATGGTCGCCTGTTTTTTCGGAAAAACTGGACATGTCGCAACCGTAGCACTAGAACAACGCAGAACAGTCAATTCTGAGTGGTACACAACCATTTGTTTGCCAGTTGTCTTCCAAGAAATCAGCAAAACCAACCGCCGAAGACGGATCACTCTTCACCACGACAATGCGAGCTCTCACACATCGGCTGCGACAACTGTATTTTTGAGCACCCAAAACATCGATTTGATGGGTCATCCGCCGTATAGTCCTGACTTGGCACCGAATGACTTCTTTTTATTCCCGTACGTAAAAAACAAACTGAGAGGTCAACGTTTTTCGACACCTGAAGAAGCGGTTGCTGCATTCAGAATGCATGTGTTGGAGATACCTCAATCAGAGTGGCAAAAGTGCTTCGAAAATTGGTTCAAACGCATGCAAAAGTGTATAGATCTTCATGGAGAATATTTTGAAAAACAATAAAGTGATTTTCGTTGATCAATATTTGTTTTTGTTCTCTAATCCCGAAATATAAAAGGCAACCCTCGTACTAGGTTTGTATCTCCTTGTAGGAATAGTGTCGATTCACTTATTGTTTGTCTTCTGTTCCCACAATAGTCCTTTCGATCAGGGAAAACAAAATTGCGGTTGGTTCAAGGGAAGATCATAAATTTGTTTATTTCTTGGTCATACTTTTATCGCATGGGATTTTGATGGCTGACGGCGTCTGGCGCTGGAGCGCCGGCCACTCGTGTTTCCCCGGCTAATGGGTCGTCAAGCAACTTCGTTTCTGGTGTAGCATCCTTCGATAACCCTGCAGGCATGAGGAGTCGATAGAGGAACTGGGCCACGTGGCTGTGGATACGTGGGGTTACGGACACCAGTACGTATGACTCCTTTAGCTGGGCGAAAAGGTATATAACCCCACAGTGATTTGTGCGATTCACGGGAACGCCACAGTACAATACTTAAGATTCAAAGGCATATATTTATTTTACAACATAGTCACCATTGACGCTAATACATTTCTTCCGTGTAACAAATTTTTTTATTCCGTCACTGAAAAATGCATTCGCCTTTTTTCGAATCCAGTACTTTACAGCAGCTCTTACCTCATCATCCGAAATGTTATAATTACCGTCGAGGTCTCTTTTGAGTAGAGGAAAAAAATAAAAATCGCATGGCGTAAGATCAGGAGAATAACGAGGGTGGAATCGGTTCAAACCTCAGGCTTCGTAGAGCTATAACGTTTGCGACGATAATGAAGAGCGTGTCATTCAAACCGACGCTATCACGGTTAGAATCACTAAAATATAGGACCAAAGCTTAACGCATACGGTCACTGCCGCTAGTACGAATTCGATTTCTAAACTCAAGTACATTCGACTGACGTGGAAATGCTATATTTATATTGCTATGGTATACGGCTTTAATGGGCTCCTCGATAGTATAGTGGTTAGTATACCCACCTGTCACGCGGGAGACCGGGGTTCGATTCCCCGCCGGGGAGCCTCTGGCGCAAGACTAATGACCTTGCCCGGAAAAACAAATCATTATGGAAAATTTAACAAGCCTCAGGACTTGTTATATAAGGCCAAGACCGGTTCCCGGTTGTAGTGCCGGTGATGATGATGATGATACGGCTTTAATGGATGTGCTTTTGGTGGTGTTATTCTTCAGTATTGGTCGTGTGTATCTGCTAGAATCGCCACAGAGCCTTTTCCGTCCGCGACTTATACATTTTTGACACAGCATACAGTGTTACGTACGGTTTCCACCACCACCATCATTCGATAATTTGTAATTTTAATATAATTTGTTTTAAAATTGTATGATGGTAAGGTGGTGGAGGAGTTGCGCGATCCACAAGTGAGTTTTCGAACACGCCCCGATTCGGGTGTGGATCGTGCAGCTCTTCGAGTTCGAATTCGGTTTTCGAAGTGGACGTTAATGAGGAGCGAGAGAGAGAACGGGTCAATGGTTTTGAGATACGGTTTTGGAATTCCGTTTTTGGAGTTGATTGAAAGAAAGGAAGAAATACGGTTGTACGTCGTTCCGGTGGAGAATTTGCTTGATGAAAAAAAAATGAAAGAAGCCCGTGCCTTTTTTTTGGTTTAAAATTAAAAGTAAATCTAGAAAATTAAAATATAATAAGAGTGTTTTCAAAAATACACTAGATTCCCAAAGGTGTTAAAATTGTTTGAAGAATTTTAAATATATCTCATAATTAATTAAGATTCTCAGTGCCAGATTCTTACAAATGATTCGGTTGCCAAAATTTACCCTTCATATAAATCCTGACTCAGATATGACCCGAGTGTGAACGTGCAAAAACAATCAACTATAATTTTTTGTACAGTGTCACGAACATCTATTTGCAATTAAATGCTGATCACTGACCTGGAGAGCTGTTTCTAAAATACCAAATTGTTTCAATGGTGCCCATGGAAATAGAGGAGCTTCAATATATGATCTATGGATTCTAACTAAATCATTCACCATTGAAAGGACTAATCTGGCCGAGAGCGGGAACACTGTACATTCCTGACCATTCCTGACACCAAGATTACAGGTAAAATTAAATTAACATTAATTTTCTGTGGCAAGGGCAAAAACTGTCACAAACAGTATTTAGTTAAACATAACAAAAAACGAAACTATTTATTTTCAAAAAATATTTTTAATTACTTCAAACACCATTTACAGACTGCCCACCGCCAATATAATTTTACATGCTTCAGCATAGAATTACTATTTATTAGCCTGTAGGTACCCGGAACATGGCCTTGCCGACTCGACTCTGCCATCGTTCCCTGTCCTGTGTGCTCTCTAGAAGAACTTGGACTACATCAAGGACTAGTGACAATTTGGACCGACAACCACAGCGCACGGGCGATTGCAAGTGACTTGGGCATCCAAGCATCTTGGTATCGGGTATCATTTCGTCGGGGAGGCAGTCGGAGATGGGATGATCAAGTTCAAATTTATTGTTTCAGAGAAGATCCCACCGGTCGCTTTAACAACATCCATGGTATTACCAACTCACATGAGATGTTTCAAACGTTTATGGGGGTGCTTTTTTAGACTAAATTAAATCAGGAGATTGTGGAATTGAGAAGTGGTTTTGGGTGTGAAATGTGTACATTCCTTTCTCGTCTCTGGGCGGATTCGTTTCCACTAATCTATTCTTTTGCCATCCACTCGACGGTAGATTGCACTGCCAATTAGCTATCAGATCTCACTCACTCACTTCCCATTTTCCTTCTTATAAGAAAATATGTGTTTATTTTGCTTTTAATTAAAAACTTTTAATCCAAAAGAATCTTTTTTTCACACCCATCTTAACAGTAACCTTTAGCCTATCTCTTCTTATGTGCCTGTAACACCAACATCCCTTCCAAGGAATAGTGTCCATTACTCCATTACTCAACTCAAAGTTCTTACAGCAATATATCAAAAGTTGATATGATGGAATGCCTTATAGAATAGTTAAGCCACTCAGTGTAGTTCTTATATTCAAAGTAGTGCTTGAATGTGGGTTCAACTGTAATGTTAGTGTGAGTATTTTTTTTGATTTGAAGATTAAAAAGATTTGATGGGTTACATTTATCAAACGCCTCTGTCTACTATTTGTTACTATTTATTGGCCTCTAGGAACCCGGAAGTTCATGACCTCGCCGACTCGACTCAACCATAGTTCCCTGTCCTATGTGCTCCCCTTTTACGCTCTACCCTTTCATCCGAACTCCTTAAGGTCGCACCCTATATTGTCCTCCCATCTCCGTCGTGGCTGTCCTGTCGGTCTCTTTCCCGCTGGTCTACCGTCAAGAATTCTACGCGCGGTCCTATCGTTGCCCATTCGCGCCACATGTCCGCCCCATCTAAATCTTCGCGACTTGATTACTCTCACTATTGTAGGTTTGTGGTATTGCTCTTCCAATTCGTGGTTGTGTTTCCTCCATTGTCCTGCCTTCTTGTCATATTTACCGCCAAAGATACTGCTTAAAACTTTATTCTCGAATGCGCGGAATTTGGTTTCTTCCCGTTTTGTGAGAGCCCATGTTTTGCATCCATATAGAACAATCGGCATGATTATGGTTCTATAGACACGGAGCGTGATAGCAGTTTGGATTTCTCTTTCCACGCTTGACCAGCCGATCCGATCTCTTCAAGGTCAAACCTAACATTGTCCTCCCATCTCCGCCGCGGCCGTCCTATCGGTTTCTTTCCCGTTGGTCTACCGTCAAGAATTCTACGCGCGATCCTATCGTTGCCTGTTCGCGCCACACGTCCAGCCCATCTTAATCTTCGTGACCTCATTACTCTCACTATTGTAGGTTTGCGGTATTGCTCTTCCAATTCCTTGTTGTGGAGTTTCCTCCATTGTCCTGCCTTTTCGTCATATTTACCGCCAAAGATACCCTTTAAAACTTTATTCTCGGATACGCGGAATTTGTTTTCTTCCCGTTTTGTGAGAGCCCATGTTTCGTATCCGTATAGAACAATCGGCATGATTATGGTTCTAGACACGGAGCTTTATATTACGTGATAGCAGTTTGGATTTCAGCAGTTTACTGACTGGGTGCCAACTAGCGTTGCCGGGGTGTAGTCTTTTATTAATTTCCTTCGACATTTCGTTCCCAGATATTTAAATTCTTTAACTTTTTCAAATATTTTGCCTCTGACGTTTATATGTGTTCCCTGAGTTCCACCTGCTTTCGCCGTAATCACATATTTTGTTTTGTCTTCTTTTATTTCTAGGCCTACCTCTTATGCCGCTTGCATGATGATTTCACAGTTTTTACTTACAGTTTCTAGGTTATCGCCTAATACGGCAATGTTATCCGCATATGCAAGCACTTGTGTGACCCCGTTTAGGGATGATCTGGCCATGTTGTCGTCTTGTACCTCTCTGTTGAGATACTTCAGCATAAGGTTAAAATGACATGATGAGAGGTCATCCTCCTGGTTTAGTCCGTCCCAGATTTCAAATGGTTCTGAGAGGTGGTTTTCTATTCTAACTCGCCCTTTATTTTCGTTCATGCAGATTTGAATGAGGGCAACTATGATATGGTAAAGTCTTTGCCTTGCGACTGAGTGGCTTTTTTTGGAATCAACGAACAGTTGGTGGACCGTTTTTTTTTTTTTTTTTTATTAGACTTCTCTCGGGAGAGGCGAACCTATAGCGCCGAGTGGGCGCCCCGAGATGCCATCAAATAACTGTTGCAGTTCTTTTTGAACAGTTGCAGGTTGTAACGCTCCGGGAACACTCGCGTGGGAAGGGAGTTCCACAGCTTCCCCGCTCTGTAACGGAACGAGTTTTGATACAGGGATGTTCGCGCTGTCGGGAGATGAACCACAAACGGGTGCGATCCGTCGGATTGTCTTGTGGAGCGCATATAGACCGAATTGCGTGGAACAATGCCAAGAATCTCCGAAGAACAGCACCCGTGATAATATCTGTAAAACAGACAGAGGTCGGCCACGCCCCTTCGATGTGACAGCGACTGTAGTCCCGACGTCAGCGCCGAGTACCCGATCAGGCGGATCGCTCGTCTTTGTACGCTTTCAAGTAGGTCGAGGGTATGTTTAGGAGCCGAGCTCCAAACATGAGAGCAATATTCGAACGCGGGTCTAACTTGAGATTTATATAGGAGAAGAAGTTGGGCCGGAGTAAAGTATTTCTTGGCTGTAAAAAGATAACTCAGTTTTCCTGAGGCTGACCTGGCGATGTTCGACACGTGTTTATGCCATGATACATTCCCACAGACCGTGCAATTTCAAACTTTCCCCAGCCTCGAGGGCCCGGCCACTCATCATCAGCTGTGGAACCGATGATCCACTTTTCTTTGTGAATGTTGTATACTGGGTCTTCGTTGCGTTGAAGTCGACAAGATTGGCCCTTCCCCACTGCAGGACTTTATCTAGATCCTGGTTCAGAGAGTCAATCTGTCTACATCTCAGCTGGTGCGACGTTGATGCACCAATCGGCCGATCACTCGAAAAGGAGGAAACAAGCGTACTATCATCCGCAAAACTGAACACTTTGTTATCCGTTGTCTCCAACAAATCATTTATGTGAAGCAAGAACAAGGTTGGAGCCAAAATAGAACCCTGGGGCACCCCCAAATTAACATTATACAGATCCGAACACTCGCCGTCCACAACAACCCGGATCGATCGATTCTCGAGGAAGCTCCTCGTCCAGTCGCAAAGCTGTTGGGAAAGTCCATATGAACGAAATTTGCTCAGCAATGCCCCGTGCCAGACGCGGTCAAAAGCCTTGGAGATATCTAATGCAACCGCCCTTGATTCACCATGCCGTTCAATCGCAGATGTCCATATATCGGTTATAAGTGTCAAAAGGTCTCGCCGTGGACCGCCTGCCACGGAATCCGTATTTACACTCCAAATACTTAACCAACTCTGTATTGATGACTTTTTCCATCACCTTAGATAAAATAGAGAGTAATGCTATCGGACGGTAATTTTGTGGGAGACACTTTTTTCCCGTCTTTGGGATTGGCTGAACTCGAGCGATTTTCCAGCAGGCAGGAAAGGTCCTCTGTGCATAAGATAAGCGGAAGAGTCTGCCAAGAACCGGCGATAGTTCTGGAGCACAGTTCTTAAGGACTATTGCTGGTATTCCGTCCGGGCCGGTTGCCTTCCTACAATCCAGTTCACGTAGAATGCGTTGAATAGTGCGCGGACGAGATCTCACATCCCGCATGGAAGACTGTACCGGCGAGATCACAGGTGGCTCCAAAAGGCCGGGATCGAGGTTTGAATTCGCGGAAAATAAATTCGCGAACTCATTAGCTTTATCCTTTGGATTCGTGACTAACGTCCCGCTGTCTGTCACCAACGGAGGGAAAGAGGAGGAAGCAAAGTTACTGCTGACAGCCTTTGCCATTGACCAGAAGGAGCGCGAACCAGTTGGGCACCGAAGGAGCTTATTGATCACCCTATGGTTGTGAGCTTTCTTTGCGGTATCAATCGCCTGGTTGCACGCGTTTCTGATTCTAACAAAATTCGTTCTGTTAACATCGGTGGGATTGGAGCGCCATTGCTTAAAAGCTCTATTTTTTGCCGCTGTAATCAGCTCGCACTTTTTGTCAAACCAAGGTTTATCAGACGAACTTCGTTTGATGGAATGTGGAATATACATCTCCATCCCCAGGAGAATAATCTCTGATACCGGCTCCGCGCAAGCGTTAACATCGGAGTTTCCTAAGCACACCTCCGACCATGGAAAAGATGCGAAGAAATCTCGCATATCGTCCCAGTTAGCAGCCCCATACTTCCATACATGGCGAGGCTGCCTAGGCCGATTATTCGCTTGGTATGCAAGTGCTTGCGCGACAGATACCAAGCAGTGATCTGAGTTTCCCAGTGGCGCAGAAACCTCTACGGTATAAATACTCGGTTCGGATGTCAGAAACAGATCTAGGATGTTCGCATAATCACCTCGGGCATCCGGCACTCGCGTTGGCTCCCCCACGAGTTGAGTCAAGTTGTGGCTTACAGCAAACATCTCCGCCAGCCTCCCAGCCTCGTCGGTTCTGTTAGAATGTAACAACCAGTCGGAATTGTGCACATTAAAATCGCCAAGGACAATAATTTCAGAAGCCGGGTGGTTGATCTGTATCCAGTCGACGGTATATGAAAGATGTTCGAAAAATGTCGCCGGTCGATCGTCATTCGGGGAGCGGTAAAGACAACAAAGAAATTTAACGGAATTCCTCAGCACGACCCCCAACCATATGATGTCCATATTATTGGGTTCCAACGCCTCCATCCTCTGGCAAGCCAGATCGGACCGCACAAAAACGCAGACTCCGCCCTTAAAACGGAATCTCGAATGTAAGTCGTATCCTGAGCAACGAAGATATGTCGAATCAGTTGACGAATCGACCTGGGTCTCAGTTAGGGCAAGGATATCAGATTTCGTTGTTTGCAAATATTGGTGGACGGCGTTTACATTCGTATTGGTGAAACCGATGCCCCTGATGTTATAAAATGCCGTCACCAGTCGAGCGTGGGCCGAGCCTCGAGAGCTAGCTCGGTTATGCGATGACGAACCTCTCAAAGTTCCATCATTTATCATGATATCTGCATGATGTTCCCCCTGACATGGAGACTAGAGTACCTCCGGAATTCTTTATATCAGAAAACACCGTGTCTCCGTATTCCCATTTCTTTTCCAGCAGTTGCCTTACTGTGAACATATGGTCGCTGTTGACCGGTTCCTACGGAATCCGCACCAGTATTTCTTCTGCGTCCGGTGTGATTCGCGCCAGTATGACATTTGTTAGTATTTTGTATGTGGTTGGTAGCAATGATATTCCTCTGTAGTTTTCGCAGTCAGATCTGTCGCCTTTTTTGAAAATGGGGACGACTATTGAGGTATTCTATTCTTCCGGAGTGACTTCCTTATCCCATATTGATTTAATCAGTTTATTTAGTGAGGGCAGACCCTCATATATTTAGCTTAGTACAAGCGATAAAACCTAACAACTATCTTACAACTAATGATTATACAGTATGGTTAAAAAGAAAAACAGAGGGGGCGGGGGGGTGTTTGGCGAGTTGGTTACTGGGTTTGTCCATCAATTATTTACTCATTTATTTATTTAGCTTAGTACTGGTTGTAAGAGTGTAGGGGAGTGGGCGTGGTCAGAGGGCGAAAGAGAGGAGATGAAGTTTGAGAGCAGTAGAGGTAAAATTGAAATCGAAGGAGGTAGGGTATGAGTTAGCCCACCGCAGCATTCGCGAAATGGGTTCATTAGAGCCGTAAGAAGTGTGGTGGGTGGGCAGATAGAAGAGACGGTGGCTTCGCGGGTTACGGGGGTTAGTGTGAAGTGCAATGATGGAAAGCAAGCTTGGGCAGTTGATTGTGCCTGAAAGGAAACAGTGGATGAACAGGATATCGGCATGAGTTCTGGATTGGTGGATCTTTCGAGCGGTTGCCTCTCCTCCATGCTTCATAAGCTCTGCCGGTATTCAGTTCGCTCCGCGAGTCTTGTTGTTTTTCAATCGATTTATTGCGTCTACAACTTCGTTGAAGAATGGCTCTGGGATCTGAGGCGCGGCTGTATGTACGTCGGGTGCGTTTATTTGTGGTTGATGGGTGCACACGTTGAGCAGGTTTTCAAATTCTGCTTCCATATTGTGACGATATTGTTTCTTTCTGTGACCAGACAGGCGTTTGCATCTCGAATTAGTTTGGTTTTCCTCGGTAGCCATTTCTAATTGAAACTATGTCGGCGTACGTTCTTTGCTTTGGCATTTTCTAGAATTGTTTCCACCCGAGTCTTCTCCCTTCGCGTTTTTGCGTTTGAAAAGTCTCATTGTCTCTTTCCAAATCGTCACGTATCTTCTTACGTTGACTTAAAAATATCTTTTTAAGTGGATCACTCTGAGACGTTTACGTTCTTCCATCTTCGCCGTACACTCATCGTCAAAACAAGGTTTGGACTTAATTGTTTTCTTAAATCCTAAAACCTCTTAGGCTATTTGTTTGATTTTGTCTCTGATCGATGCCCATTTAGTGTCCATATTATTGGTTTCCACTTCCTCACTACTCCCATTCTCTAGGATGCTAAATCTATTCATTAGTTCCTCTTGATATTCAGCTCTTTTGCGCAGGCCCTTTAGTTTATCAATGTCGAACTTTTTGCTTGTCTCCAGTGATTGCCCATGTGGGTTTGCTGCGAGCCGACTTCTAATTTTGACCATCACTAGAATGTGATCGGAGTCGGAATCTGCTCCTCTATATGATCTTACGTCAAGGATATTTGAGTGGTGTCTTTTGTCTATGAGGAAGTGGTATATTTGGTTACGCGTTACGCCCTCGGATGATATCCATGTGACTATGAATTTGTTTGTGCTTAAACATCGTGCTTTTCTCTGCCAGATCTTTTGACGCCGCGAACGAGATAATTCGTATTCCATTATCATTAGAAATGTCGTGTAAGCTTTCTTTACCTATAGTTGACTGGAAGATGTCTTCCTCTCCAATTTTCGTATTGAGGTCCCTGAACAGGATTTTAACATCGAATGATGAGATCCCATCAATACTTCCTCTAGGGTATCGTAGAACGTGTCCTTCGTTTTTTTGTCGGTAGATTCTGTTGGGGCTTGTACGTTTGTAAGTATCATCATCATCAACGGCACTACAACCGGGATTTGGTCTTGGCCTTATTTAGCAAGTCTTGAGGCTTGTTAAATTTTCCATTTTTTTTTTTCGGGCAAGGTCATTAGTCTTGCGTCAGAAGTTCCCCGACGGGGAATCGAACCCCGGTCTCCCGCGTGACAGGCGGGTATACTACCCACCATACTATCAAGGAGCCCGAATATTCTCCTTAAGAGGTGCGATTGTCTGAGGCTTGTTAGCATAAACCCGCGACTTCAAGTAGCTCCAAAGAAAGAAGTCTGGGATGTTTAAATCGGGCGATCTTACTGGCCATACCAAATCGCCAAAACCGAAGATTACGCGACCAGGAAACGCTTTCTTCAAAATATCCATTGTGGCTCGTGCTGTGTGTGTGGTTGAAACCACATATTCACCAATCCCCACTTGTCCAATTCCGGCAGTAAGAAGTCGTTTATCGTGGCCCTGTAGCGTTCGCCAGTAACAGTGACTGTACTGTCGATGGCGTCCTCAAAAAAATACGGCCCAATCACTCCTCCCGCGTGAACGCTGCACCACACAGTGTCTTTGAGTGGATGTAATGGCTTTTCGTGGATCACATGCGGATTTTCAGTGCCCCAGAAACGAAGATTTTGCGTATTGACGTAACCGCTTTAGTGGAAATGCGCTTCATCGCTCATGATGACTTTCGACAAAAAAGCGCCCTCTTCGTTGTTGAGATTAAGGATGGCTTGACAATAATTCACACGACGTCCATTGCTTGTCTTTTTGTATTCTGCAGCTGTCTAGTTCACAAACGTGAACAAATGCGGTACCCACCGCGCGGACAGTTTTCTCATGCCTAAATCTTGATTTAATATGTGACAAACACGTTCTTTTGACATTTTCATAGCCTCTGCTATCTCTCTCACTTTAATTCGGCAGACGTCTAGCACCATTTGGTAAACTATCAAGGCTCTTTAAAACCCGAAATTTATCCAGAACATCCAAACTGCTACCGTACAAGACCATGGTCTTACCAGTACTTATGTATGGATCCGAGAGCTGGGTGCTCAATAAAAGGCACACTGAACTCTTAGCCGCGTTCGAGAGGAAGGTCTTAAGGAGAATTGTTGGCCCCGTATGTGAGGGAGGACAATTCCGAAGACGCTAAAACCATGAGTTGTACGCGACCTACCTTGAAGCTAATATTGTAAGAAGAATCAAGCTCGGTAGACTACGGTGGGCGGGACACCTTGTTCGAATGAGCGAAGAGGCGCCTGCCCGGAAAGTCCTTTGTGGCAGGATGAGGAGACACCGCGGCAGACCTTGTCTGCAATGGGGGGATGGCGTAGACCAGGACGTCCAAAGTCTGGGAGTGCCAAACTGGATGACATCGGCTCGAAATCGGGACCGGTGGGAGAGATTTGTTAAATAAGGCCAAGACCGGATCCCGGTTGTAGTGCCGATGACGATGTAACATGTTCTTTGGACATTTTCATAGTCTCTGGTAGCTCTCTCACTTTAATTCGGCGGTCGTCTTACACCATTTGGTGAACTTTAGCGACGTTATCATCAGTTGTTGCAGTTTTTGGACGTCCCGAACATTCATCGTCTTCCAAGCTTTCATGGCCACGTTTAAATTCAGCTGCCCAAAATTTCACTGTGGTAAATGATGGTGCAGAGTCCCCATACACAGAGTCCAACTCATCTTTGATTTGCGTAGGCGTATTGTCTTTCAAAAACAAACATTTAATGACAGCTCGATACTCAATTTTGTCCATTTTCATGAAAACACTCACATCGACTCACCTTAACGACTGTTAAATAAAAACCACGCTTCCAAATGGCTGAAATTTTGGTGAGTAACTGTCAAAAGATGGCCAACTACATTCACTTTTATTGACAAGTGCTGCTATATTCACGAAACTTTTCAGACCACCCCAGTATCATTCACCGACTTCTAATTGGTTCAGTCGTTGCGTCAGTCTTCTCAACATACATGATCCTTGCCTGCTCTACATTCCCCTCACCGCATCAGTTACGGCTCCAACGAATTCATCTTCCGAATGATGTGAAGTGTTATCTTCAACTCTTCCATTTTTGACTTTGTGGGGGTCCTTTAAAGCATTCCTAAAGAACCACCCATTTCCTTAAATCAACCTACCTTTTCCTCACTCCACAAGCCACTTTACTTACCTTCCGAATGATGTGAAGTGTTATCTTCAACTCTTCAATTTTTGACTTTGTGGGGGTCCTTTAAAGCATTCCTAAGGAACCACCCATTTCCTTAAATCAACCTGCCTTTCCCCCACTCTACAAGCCACTTTACTTACCTGCAATCGAGCAGCGTAAGCTACCTTTCATTAGCTTTCACCTGAAAGTAAAACCCCAGCATGCATGCACATCATCAAATCATTTCGTTCATATTACATGAACTATACCAACCCAATCGACTCAGCTCGTCAGCAATCTTGATGAGTAAACACACGCCAATCTCTCGGCGTGTTCTTGTTCCAACAATCCGTTGGTCCAAGAAGACATGTCGGGCAATGTACTTGTTGACACAGCTGCAGCCAATTTTTCCGACCATTGATCGCCCAAGCGAGACCCGATCATCGAATAGGACATGGCCGCGATCGTTGTTCAAATAATCATCCTAATGATCATGTCCTATGATACAGTTTTCCGAAAACTAACATCCATTGAATCAGACACGATCATGATTGCTATTTAAACAATCATGCCAATGATCGTGTCCCACGTACAGTTTTCTTAACCAAACAATAGCCACCCTAGCCTTTGCCATAGGCGAACAAATCTTCGGTTGGCTTATCGTCACAGAAAAATCGGTTACCTGCAACGGCATGTTTCTGGGCGATTATGTAAACAGCCGACGTTCCGATGTAGCATTGGTTAAACCAAACAAATGCGCATCTCAGCGTATGACCCTCCGAAATAGCGTTTCTATTTACAGAACACACAGAAATCTATTTCTTCCTTCGGCGATCTTCGTTATCGCTTATCTCAACGATGCCTGCAGCCCCTAATACCAGCTCCTTTTCTTGTACAGTTACAGAATCGATCTTTGCCTTGGCTTCCAGCGAATGGGTTTTCTTCCTGACCTATACGGTCACCACAGGGAAATTCTTCCAAAAAAACCCCAATCGATCGTTCATTGGTCATCACCAAAGAAATGATCCGATTCGGCTCCTCCCATATCGATGGAAATTCACCACTGCAGCTAGGGGATGTTGAGTGCAACAGCCACTCAGGGAGTCAAATTTCGTCATCCAGCGAGTGCACAGGTACCGTAGAGTCGATCGGGATCGTACACAGTTGTTGTTAAATTCGAAGCTAAATCGTACACAGTTGTTGTTGAATTCGAAACTAAAACGTACACAGTTAATGTTAAATACCCAAACTAAAGAAACATCCTCGGTTCAGTTTAATCACCAAACTATATACACTATCAGTTCATACTAAACATTAAATATAAGACCAAATCACCTGTACCAGTTAAAGACAAAAATAAAGCAGTTAATACGAAAGCAGTGCGTTTCATTTCTTTACCTTCGAACCTTCTTAATATTCTTGGTTATTATTTTCTTCCGGCGGAACATTTAGATTGAGTGGAAGTTTAGTGAAACGAATGCCCCTGTCTTGGCACAATACTGCAACCCCCCACAACTTAAACATTAACACCTACATTCTTAAACTGTGCCTTCTAAACGTCTCCCTCTAACTTCTTTCCATATCCCGCCCTAGATTATTAACTCAAGCTCAGATTAAATAAGTTAGTTCAAAAGTTAGCCCGTAAGAATCTTTTTGTAAGCTTGCCCCAAGCCAATAAATGAGGTGGTAACCCCTAAAAACTATTCTGGAATTACGTTTTACAAAGAAACAGTGATGAGAAAATGCAAGCAATAGAAAACTGATAAGGATCATAGAATTTTAAGGATCGGGAGTCAAATGTTGACTACCATGGTGCTGTTTTTTGCTTGTCCATTGTTTTTGTCTTAGATAATTTCTTAGGTATGTAAGTAAGATAACTAATTGGTTTTTTATAGTAAATCATACTCTCCATATTCAACGATCATACTCAAAGCATATTTAAAAAAAAATATATACAAAATGTCTTACCTTTAAACAACCAGCTGGCGATTCCCATAATTCAATTCGTCCATTAGCACATCCAACAGCTATCAAATTATCCAAATAGTCCAAACACCACACTGGCGAAGATTTGTACTTTTTCTTGATAATTTGTCCATCATCCAACGTTTTAGCTATTTGCAGGTCCGTTCGGTCGATATTCGAAATCATCTCACCAGTTTTGGCATCCCATACTCTGATCTGACCTTTTAAACAGCAACTTACTATATGTACACCATCTGAAGCCAAGCATTCAATCTTGTGTGTGTGCCCGAAAATTTGAGTTGGAATTCCTTCTAAAATTTGTTCCGTGTTATGTGATACTTCTGATTCATTCCAACTTGATCGCCACTCCGCATAGTTTCTGGTGCATATACATCGATAGAATACCACCATTGTATAGCAAAGAACAAAAACACTGATGGCGCATAATAGGATAGCGAAAAAGATCTCCATAGGACTCTTGGGAAACAATGGTGTTCCTCCGGGTGTAATCAGTGGTGATTCTCGGCTTTCGTCATCGTTAAAATCTAATGGATCCAATGCAGCAGCCAATGCTTTCCATTGAAAATTCTGAATCAACTTATCTTGTGGATTGCGCACTTGGATCGCAGCATCAGGTTTAATAGCATGCGATAGTTTTATGGTGGGCAATATGGTCACGTAGCGACCACTCAGGGACACATTGTACTGTTTCATAATGGATGACCAGTGAAAATTCGATAGAAAATAGTTCAATTCGTAGTCCGGGTATTGTAGTTTCTTCATTTGTTCAGTAACATTAGTCACGCCGTTCGTATAAATTTGGGCTTCATCATTAGGCTTATCTTCCGCAGTGGTTCCCGAAAGCGGCAAATTCGAGAAGAAACTCGATCTTCGTGCAGCGCTTATTGTGTGGGTAAAGTCTTCATGACTCATAGTTGTGCGATTATTGTCAATATCGAAGAAGTTCTCTAAAAACCCCGAGTTATAAACAATCGAACAAATCCAAACACTCATCCATATCATAAATGCCCTTTGAAAGAATCTAGTTCTTGCCCAAAAATTCACCAATTTCAATCTCTTGGGTATTTTTTGTTCGTTCGTCACGATTGTGCTGCGCTTTGAAATATCATTGGAATTCCTCTCGTTGAATGACAACTTCGGATGAGACAATGAACGGTGGAATGCGTTTGTTGGTTGGCTGGCAAAATTGGAGAAAAACCGAAAATCATTGCGTTTACTTTCTGTTGTGTAGCCCAGCATCATTTTCGGCAAGTGTTTCGCTTCCACCGTATATTCAACGCGTTTTATGTTCATTGCCAAGATCGTTGAGAACAATAACATTTGCAGAAGAAAGTCCGATATCAATCCAACAATTGCGAACACGCAAAACTCTTGGATCACAGGTACAAAAGTTGCAAGTCCGATGGTCAATATCGTTATTTCGGTTAAGAGTGTTTTTGAAATATGCCATCCTTCTTTACTTAGAGCTTGGGCCATACGAATTTTGATATCAAAGGTTTCATCAGTAGATACTACGCTTTTTGTGATGACCAACGAATTTTCCAATCCCACAAGAATAACGAGATATGGAAATATGTCCTTCGATTGCGAGCTTATTGTTAAACCAAAGAAAAAACAAAGTCCCAGAGACATCATAAGACTGCCCAAGACTGTAACAACGGAACAAAGTGCCAGGACGACCCTTGACCTTATAAGATCAATCTTTCTCACCGAAAAATATATGTAGAGAAACATTAGTATAAATGCAGTACAAATCGGGACGAATTCGAATACTCTAAATTCCCCCGGATAGAAAATGTACGTGATTGAAGATTTCTCTATTTTGTTTGTATCCTGGTACGTCGGATATATTGAAATGAGTTTTTGTTTAAGTGACTTCAAAAATTCCTTGTCGTTTTTTTTTAAGATGAGAGTAATTGCGTATTGGATCACACGTGATCTCGACCTAAGAGGATATCGTTTGAATCCAGTATCTTGCATAGGTAGCCCGAACAACATTTCCGCTGTTGAAACTTTTGATTTCTGAAGATTCTGAAAAGACAAAAAAAAATCAGTATTTAGTTCGGTTAATTTAAATAGAATAATAAAGTTATTAACTGCGCTTCTAAGAGGACTTCAGTGGGGTTGGAAAGGTGTGGGGGAGAACTAGTTTGATGCCGGGAGAGGAGAGGATTGTAGGGTAGAGGGGTTATTGACGGGAGGGGGCGGATTTAGGACGGGTTTATTCTGAGACGTCGTTCAAGAGCGGGAGTGGAGATGTTGAAATCGAAGGAGGTGGGGAAAGAGTTGGCCTGTCGTAGCATACGCGAGATGGGTTCGTTAGCGCCGTAAGAAGTGTGATGAGCGGGTACGGTCCGTAGCATCTCAGCTTTCCTAGGCTCAGATAGCCTCCAAAACTATAGTCGCTTCACTGCCAACATCAATAATAGCCATATGTATTCCCAGCCATTATAACCAAATCACAAGCAGATGTGCTTACAATCTTTTCTATACCGAAGTAAGACCCAAAAGTAAGGGGGTACGACAAAATTGGATCCAGTTGCACTTCCACAGTCTAGCTCAGTTTAATTCACAAAAATGGTGGATGAGGAAGAAATTTGTATATATATAGTCTCATCAGGAAGAATAAAATTCACTCGCTAAGGAACATTCCTCAAGTCACTAATAGCTGATTTAGTTTTTTAGCTTTTCGGGTACACCGGGTTGTTTCGTGCCACTCGCCTTAAGTGGGAACTCAAACGGGACTAATTTCTTTACTTTACAGGCATTGCGAATCGTTTTCCCATAGCAGTGGTAAGAATGGTTCGTAAAAATTTAAAACCTAGGCGGATTGATAAAAATACCCCAAGAAACTGAACCGGTTGTATTCTACGGCTGAACAGGTATTTTCGAATTCTCCACTCAATGTACGGATTTCTCAATACCACCCCATAGAAGAATCGATGGAAAAGCCTATAGCATATTGCGACGATAGTGAAGAACGTGTGATTCGAACTGACGCTATGACGGTTAGAATCACCAAAAATGTAACTAATGCTCAACACATCAGGCCACTTATGCGTGTATAATTCGATTTCTAAACCTAAGTACGAGGGTTGCCTTTTATATTTCGGGATTAGAGAACAAAAACAAATATTGATCATCGAAAATCACTTTATTGTTTTTCAAAATATTCCCCATGAAGATCTATACACTTTTGCATGCGTTTGAACCAATTGTCGAAGCACTTTTGCCACTCTGATTGAGGTATCTCCGACACATGCATTCTGAATGCAGCAATCGCTTCTTCAGGTGTCGAAAAACGTTGACCTCTCAGTTTGTTTTTTAAGTACGGGAATAAAAAGAAGTCATTCGGTGCCAAGTCAGGACTATACGGCGGATGACCCATCAAATCGATGTTTTGGGTGCTCAAAAATGCAGTTGTCGCAGCCGATGTGTGAGAGCTCGCACTGTCGTGGAGAAGAGTGATCCGTCTTCGGCGGTTGGTTTTGCTGATTTCTTGGAAGACAACTGGCAAACAAATGGTTGTGTACCACTCAGAATTGACTGTTCTGCGTTGTTCTAGTGGTACGGTTGCGACATGTCCAGTTTTTCCGAAAAAACAGGCGACCATTTGCTTGGAAGTGCTTCGTGTGCGAACAACTTTTGTTGGATTTGGCTCATCTTGAAACACCCAGACAGTCGACTGCTGTTTACTTTCGGGCTCATACGCGTAAATCCACGATTCATCACCTGTCACGATGTCATAGACGTGTTTCGAAGCACCGCGACCGTATTTTTTGAGCATTTCTTTCGACCAATTGACACGAGCGTTTTTTGGGCGATTGACAAATTGTGTGGGATCCAACGCGAACAAATTTTTTTGACAGTCAAATGTTTATGCAATATTTAATGTATGCTGGTCCGACTAACGCCTAAGGTTGTCTCAATCTCACGATAGGTCACATGACGATCTTCCAATATCAGTTCGCGCACAGCATCAATGGTTTTCGGAACAACAACTGATTTTGGACGACCTTCACGAAATTCATCTTGGAGTGAACTACGACCACGATTGAATTCACCATGCCATCGATAAACACTGGTCCTTGATGGAGCTTCATCGCCAAAAATTGAATTAAGTTCATCCATGCACTGTTGCTGAGTTAATCCACGCCGAAAGTTGTAAAAAATAATCGCACGAAAATGTTGACGATTTAATTCCATTTTTGGGCCGAGATGAATCTTTTAAGTTACTGTAAACAACACAAATAGCGCTCGTATGTCAAAACGTTCTGAGTGAGTATAACCTCAAAAATGTCCAACTTTACGACAGAGCTGTCAATTGCCGGATTGCAACACTAGGGTTGCCAAATCACGAAACATAAGAGGCAACCCTCGTACACTCAATTGATGTGGAATTGTTATGATATCGCTGTGGTATACGGCTCTGATGCATTTTCTTATTCGATTTTCGTTCCGTGTTCCTCACTATTTGCTTGTGTATTGTGTGTGTATCTGTTAGAAATGCCACAAGCCCACTAATTAGCATTAGTGATCCCGACGTGATTTAATCAAATAAACGCAACTTGTGATAATTGACAATGTACTCCTTGTGCAATTAAAGGAGTGAGTTGTGCTAAAATAAAAAGCAATTGCTGACTAACCACCGACGAGTGAGCATGTGTGCTTCTGCTTCGTGATCCGTACCATCGAATCAATTGTATAATCCGTTTAGGATATTGTAGCGAGCTTAGGGTTCGCTGGATTAATTATTTAAATAAATAAGAACCGTTAAATCGATTCTCTTTGCAAACCCTTTATTAGTCTGTTAATAACAACCGTTTCTTGATACTTCGCTTCTTTATAATTGTATAATCCGTTTAAGGTATTGTAGCGATCTTAGGGTTCGCTGGATTAATTATTTTAATAAATCATCATCATCATCCGCACTACAACCGGGAACCGGTCTTGGCGTTATTTAGCAAGTCCTGAGGCTTGTTAAATTTTCCATAATGATTTGTTTTTTTCCGGGCAAGGTCATTAGTCTTGCGCCAGATTTTAATAAATAAGAACCGTTAAATCGATTCTCTTTGCAAACCCTTTATTAGTCTGTTAATAACAACCGTTTCTTGATACTTCGCTTCTTTACCTCTCCCTTCCGTACTTATCGCGTCTTTGACTGCTTACTTCTTACTTCATCCTGATCTGCGTGCGACGTATTTATACCCTTTTTCCTCATTCTGATTCGGCGTTTCGTTTCCGTCCGTTCCATAGCCTCGAATTTTTTATTGCTCGTAGTCTCCAGTTTTCCAGTACTTTCTAGAATATCCTAGTACTTTATTTCGGACTTTCTAGACTATTCTAGTACTGATTGTCATATTCGTCACAGTATCTTAAGTGAAAATTGTGCCGGGAAACTCATACCCGTTCCTTTCCTTGTGCGTCTGTTTTTCCTCTTTTTCGCACCTCCGTTGATTCCCTCAAGTATCGATACTCTCGATTGATTTATAATCTTTGGAGAGTTTTTGGTGTTTTGAGTGACGTAATACTCATTACGAAAGGGATGTGACCTGGATTTCCGCACGGATTTATTGGGGCACCTATTACAAGGACATAACACCGGTACTGGTTGCTTTCGCTTATCTTTCGCCGGGTCCAAGTCGCATCCCCTTCTGAGGCGGTATTAAAAACCGTTATGTTACGTGCGGCTTCCACCACCGCCATCATTTAATTGTTTTTAATATAAGTAAGGTGGTGGAAGAAGTGCACGATCCACATGTGAGTGTTCGAACACGCCCCAGTTCGAGCGTGGATCGTGGGCAAGTTCGAATTCGGTTTCCGGAGTGGATGTTGAGGGAGAGCGAGAGAGAGGTCTTTTGTGTACTTGGGAAAGGAACAGCGGGTGAATATGATATTGAATACGGTTTTTGAATAGCAGTTAATGGATTATTTTTACGGGTTGAATACTGTTTTTGCAAAAAGAAAGGTTCCGTTGATCGATTTTTGGAAGAAGAGAAGAAGCCCGTGCCTAGTTTTGGTTAATAAAAAAGAAAAGCCCCGTTCCTAGTTCTTGTTAAATTCAAAGTAAAGTAAAAGAATTGAAAAGTAAAGTTAACAAATTAAAATAAAATTAAAGAATTGTGATGGCACGATGGTGTTTTTCGAAGTAATAAAGAATCATTTTGTAACGTGAATTGGACTATAATTTGACTGCGGAACTTCGGGGAGATCTCTGTGGAGTGTGCGCAGCTGGAGGCCGGCGGTGTTGGATTGGACAGAGAATACTCAAGCTGGTTTGGACCATTTCTGCCGCCCATCACAGTTTCCAGAACCAAGGGTCGCCTGGTACAAGCCCTGGGTAATTTCCTCGAGCAGGAATCACGACCGCCTGCTGATCCCGAGTACGAGGAGTTGAGAACCACCGCTGGGAGAGCTGCCGAGCGAATTCACCAAAACTACAGGTAACATTTGATTTACAATTAATTTTCTGTGGCAAAAAACAAACGTCACAGTTTTAGGGATGGGCGCGCGAGTGGCGGGACGTAATAAACGTATAAACAATTCTCCGCCACTCGTGCGCCCCTCCCCCTAACGGTTTTTAAGAAATTAAGTGGTGCCATTTGCAAAAATGTATGGCCCACCCTATACATTGAATTCCGACCTCAAGAAGATATATCAATGGGGATTATCTAACCGAGTAGAGTTCAATGCCTTAAAACCTCAGTGCTGTCTTTTGTCGTCAAAGGCGACCCCCAAAGTAAGTATACTGTCGGTGAACGCGGCTTATTTCGACGAAGCCAAGGAACTATCAATCCTCGGCACTCGAATTAATTTGACTCTTAGTTGGAGCGACCACATGAAACTGCGAAAAGTGCGGCCAAATGTATTGGGTTCCTTAAGAGATGCAAAAAATACTTCACTCCATCCAACCTGGCCACTATTTACAAGGCGTATATTCGTCCGAAAATTGAGTTCAACTCCCATATTTGTTTAGGCGCATCCAAAACTGCACTACACGTGCTCGATAGGATGCAAAACCGAGCAGTGAAACTTATTGGGGACTCAGCCGTAAGTCGATTAATTTCGTCGTTAGAACATAGGCGCAACGTATCTTGCCTATGTCTTTTCTATAGGTGTTACCACCGTTGTTGTTCAACTGAACTTGTTGAATATGTTCCATTTCTTAAGACATTTTCCCGCGATACTCGTCAATCTGAGAATGCGCTTCAAATCACATTGAAAGTAAACTTCAGACGCACAAATAAATATAGAGTCATTCTTTAGCCGAACCACACGAATGTGGAATAGTCTACCTGATCATATGTTTCCTTGTCGTTGTAATGTCCAGCCATTTAAGACCAATATACATCGATATATCCTTTCCTTATCCACTTCCTCTCCTTCCGCTCGCACTGTGCTCATGCAAGGGTATTTGTTTCGCCAGCTGGGAACCGCAACTCCGTTGTTGCCGATTGTTCGCCAACTGGGAAACAGCAAAAGATGGGTTATTTCTGCATCAAGCAGAACAGCAAAATAATGGCGTTGTTGCCCAGTGAATGACTGCCGCATTGGACAGTAATTAAACACATTTTTTAAACATACATTAATTTGACTTTATTTACGATTTAAACTTTATTGATGAAAAACGATTTAAAGCACGTTGACAAGTAAAAAAACGATTAGAGTTATATCAAGTCGTAAAAAAACTGTCTAGCACCAACTGTCTGATCTAAACGTTATGAAAACAACAGGTGCTGAAAATACCGTCTACAAATCAAAATTTTAGCTTTAACATCAAAAACAAACTGTGTACGAAAACAGTAAAACAAGCACTGCGTGAAAACAGTAACATGGAAAACGTCACATGAATAGACAATTTTGCTTTTGTCTATTCAGCAATAGGTGGCGTTCCGTGTGGTATGTTTTTTCCGACTGGTATAAGATATAATATATGTTGCGGAACTGCAAAATCCCCTTTGGTGGGGGCGTTTGTGTTAAAAAAGGCAGATATAGGGAACTGGATATTACGAGCAATAAGATCCAAACAACTTACGTGTAGATTGATGAGACAGGAGAACATCCCTGTCTTAAAACGAGAATTTTGGACAGCACCACCCCAGTTGTAGCGCTCCAAGTAGCCCTACCATTTCTCTCCCACATACATATTACCCACTAATAAAACTCCCACCCAAAGCATCCATATCCTCAAATCAACGTTGAATTCAATGTCGAACAAACTGAACCAAACGTTCAATTGTCGAACATTGAATTCAATTCCTTCAAAGTCGAACATCAGAACGCATATCTTCATATGCATTGTATGTTCAATTATCAATTCCCAAAACCCAAGGTTAAAATAAATACGCGATAAACGAGCCAAATGTTCGTTTATCATGCAAAAGTTCAGGCAATCTAAACATCACAATGCATATCTCCGTATGCATTGTAACCAGATGTTTTATGATATGATATCACGATGCATGACACCTACTAACGTGTCATCCGAGAAGTGACTCATTGTGGATTGCAATGTGCAATGAGTCTTTGAAATGACGAACGTAATTTTTAGGTAATGATTCATCATCATCATTGCCACTACAACCGGGAACCGGTCTTGGCCTTATTTAGCAAGTCCTGAGGCTTGTTAAATTTTCCATAATGATTTGTTTTTTCCGGGCAAGGTCATTAGTCTTGCGCCAGAGGCTCCCCGACGGGGAATCGAACCCCGGTCTCCTGCGTGACAGGCGGGTATATTAACCACTATACTATCGAGGAGCCCTTAGGTAATGATTGAACGGCCGAAATATGATGATCTCTGACCTATTTGATAGTGGTGTGCGATAGAAATGTTTATGGGAAAAATAGTTTTAAGGAGCGAATTTTTAATTAAAAAATCCGATTCAAACAGACCACAATCTGCATTGGTTCTCATTTCTATTTTTGGCAGAAACCTATGGCATTCGTGCCCTGCCTTATTTTTTAAGCGAAGGATTCACTTTAAAGCTTTCCACCCGGGCTAGAAACAGTTGGATTCGGCTCAGGGCGTCTTAAATACCCTGACCCTTTTCTTATTCTACATCTAGCAACTATTACCTCTACGCCATTTCAGCACACTAGTCTCATTGGATTGATTCAACCCCAGCCATCCACCGGAGTCAACTACAACCAGCCTGGAATATATTGACGAGCAGGTACAATAACAAACGTATCACAGTGAATGCCATACTTGACAGGATACTGTCGTGATCCTAAATCACTACTACCGTCCAATCCCCATTATTATCTATAATCCCAATCTTCCTCCCCAAGTGAATCATATGAACGACAAATTAAACCAAAAATCCATTTGTTGCACATTGATTCAATTCCTAATTACCCTATCACTTATCCTTAATCCCAATCATGTTCCCCAAGTGAATCATATGCGCGACAAATGAAACCAAAAATCCATTTGTCGCACATTGATTCAATTCCCATTAACATAATGAATGCCAAATTCCAAATGCATTTCATGATTTTACTTTCGGGGAATTTGTTCAAACAAATTTCCATATGCTTCCTCGAACCCCATTCCAATTGAGCCCACACACAATATCTTGTTTGTGCTTCTTGGAATTTGTATGTACAATTTTTAACAAATCTCTGTAGATGCAGAGTATAAAAGGGCGGCGCATTTTATATTCGAGATCAGCACAACGGTTTGTGAAAACCAGACCAGAAAAATACAGCAAGGTGAACATATGGTAGCTTCACCTTGCGCCAGGGACCGACATAGATTCCATAATACGGACAAAGTCGCTTCTAATATTGCATCTGCAAGTCGTCTTCGAGGTATTCCATAACAGTGAAATGCCTAAATGCAGACGTTGCCAACGTTTCGGGCATGTCTCCCGAAATTGCAACATGAGCTGCTGTTGCGTTCGTTGCGGAAAATCCCACGATATTGGCAAGTGCGAACGATCCCACAACAAATGTGCAGGATGAAATAACACTGCCAACTTGCTGCAACTGCGGAAAGAAAGGACATCCAGCCAGTTACAGGAACTGTCATAAATATAAGGAAATAATTCAAAGATCCAAAGAGCTAAACAAACAGCCAAGTCAGACTTCGGAAAACAGGTCACAGAAAAGTTCATCCGACATGCTTAATGGTCGACAAACAAAGAGACAAACTCTCCCATGAAGCTATTGACCTCCCACATTTCGAGTCCATAGAGGTCTCCGGGGTTGAATTGCATCTAGCCAATAACGGTAGAGTGAATATATACTCCGTATACAACTCACATAAAACCAATGATGGCACCATTAATCCCGAAGATATCGGCCAATTAATAAGGTCCTCGGGTCATACAACCTTCATCATAGGCGGCGATTTCAACTCCAGGCATCCCCACTGGAACAACTCCGTCTCTTGCCCAAACGGCACAAAGTTGTTCCAATTGTTCACCGAAAGCCGTCATGCCCTCAATTTCGAAATAGTCGCACCTTCGGTTGGTACCCGAGGCAACTCAATTCTGGACATCTTTATTGTGTCCAAAGACTTACTCTCCCATATCACTCCTCCCCAAGTATCGGCGGGTGTATCTGACCACAACGACGGTTGAGATAAATAACGTTGTAACTCGACTTCATGAGATTCTAGTTGAAACTTCTGAGACTCATGTACCGAAGTACAAACTTGAAAAGACATCAGATTCCCCTTGACGACCTTACTCTTCGTCTCATCCGGGAGCGTAAAAATCTCTGCAGAATGAGATATCGTCACCGCTTTACCCAAAGGGAACCATTATTGCGGTCCATCATTCACAATATTGGTACACTGATAAAACAAAGAATCCAAAACAATCGTACCCGACAATTGGAAGACAAACTCATGGGTATTCAGATGGACCAGAACGTTTATAAAAATGTTAAAAATATATGTGGCACATCTCGTATCACTGGTCCAATCATACACAACAGTGTTGTTGTTAATAATGATACCAATAAAGCAAATATTATCGAAGAGACCTTTGAAAATAATCACAGGATTACTCTCCAGGATGGGGACCCGGATACTAATGCAATCATTAATTCAAAGGTCCAAAATAAACTAGACAACTTTAACGAGCCAATTGTTGTCTTTAACCCATCAAGCAGTGGATACTTCGATGGCACACGTGATAATGGTCACGGTTTCGTCACGCCAAACACCCTACAAAATCTAGCTAAATCTCAAAACCCCAAGAAGTCACCCGGTATCGACAGCATGTCATACCACTCGTTGGCAAGGCTTTCTGCCTTATTTTTTGTAAAGCTCTCCATTCTGTTCTGTCATATACGAGAAGCTAAATAAGTTTATCAGTGCCAGGAATCTAATACCTGATTTCCAATTTGGATTTAGAAGAGCGCACAGAATATCCGCATACAAATAAGAGGTACTACGATCAGACCACAGGACAGGATCTTGGGGTCATCTATACCCCAAAAATGACTTTCATCAAACATGTCACCCTCATTCTTCAAAGGGGCATCGGTTGGTCTAAGCAACTGCACAACGTATTGAAGTGGAGCAACAAAGTTGACACCAAAGTTAAGCTTCTCTGCTATAAGCAGCTAATCCGATCTGGAATATCATACGCCTTTCCCATACGGTCCTGCATATCTTCGGCCTAAATGGAAAGGCTTCGAGTTTTCGAAAGAAAACTCCTCAGAAGATGCACCAACCACTCTAGAAGGCCCGACGGTCGCCATTACCCTAACTCTCACATATACGAAGCTGCCTCTATTATCCCTATCGATGAGTACTTGCTACAATTCGCATATAAGTACCTCGAAAGCATTCAGAACAGCGAGAACCCACTTGTACGGGAGTCTTGCGTTCTTGACCCTTCTCTCTTTCGATCTCTTCGAATCAGACCACCACAATTTCTTCTTCAGTACAAAACTGAAGAAAGCACCCTTCCCAACAACATTCCCCTCTATAATAGAGGATTCCTGGATCCATCCCATAGGGTCTACTCTTAACAAACCACACACACACGGACGCACAGTACAAAACGGCACAAACACACACACACTGACCAAAGCGCAGATTATCAGACGCCAAAGACGTGATCTGCGTTTACTACCGCACTCAAGGCCCACCGGTCTTGTACGATTTCTTTCCCATCATCCCCCCATCCAAGTAGTTAGAGAATACTTGAACTAACCCTGTCCACACTATCCTTAGATACCTCCTTCCCCCTTTCTTTTCAGAGATCTCGAGATCGAGCCCAACATGCTCACGGATGTGGGTGATTCTGGTTATCGCAAGATGACCAGAAGCCAGAGACAAGATGAAGGATATATTTGTCCCTGTCTCCCTAAAGTCGGCTTCTGGCCACCTCTCTTTTTTTTTTGTTTTTTTCTATTCGAGATCAGTTCCGGAGGCCGAGGCCATGGCCATAAAGTATATTATTTAAATAAATTAGTAAATTAGTAAAAAGTATTATGTTTAAATGAATTTAAACCAAAACTCGCGACCCAAACCAGAAGGAGGAATAGAGACTTATAAAACAAACCATAAGGCCTCTCATTTGTTGTTCCACTAACTCCTCAAAGGCGGCCGAGGATGGAAGTCTGCCAACAAGGAAGTCCACGCCCACGTCAGGCTAGAAGGATCGCTCAGCTCAGTATGCTCCAAAGTAGGTCGAGGGTATGTTTACGATCAGAGCTCCAAACATGAGACCAATATTCAGCGCAGGTCTAATTTGGGATTTATACAGGAGAAGAAGTTGGGCCGGAGTAAAATATTTCTTGGCTTTAAAAAGATAGCTCAGTTTTTCAGAGGCTGACCTGGCGATGTTCGACATGTGTTTATGCCACGATACATTCCGACAGACCGTGACGCCGAGCAATTTCAAGCTTTTCCCAGATTCGAGGGCCTGGCCATTCATCATCAGCTGTGGGACCGATGATCTACTTTTCTTTGTGAATGTTGTATACTGTGTCTTCGTTGCATTGAAGTCGACGAGATTGGCATTTCCCCACTGCAGGACTTTATCCAGAGCCCGCTTCTGAGAGTCAACCTGTCTACATCTCAGCAGGTGCGACGCTGAGGCACCAATCGGCCAATCACTCAAAAAATACGGAACAAGCGTACTATCAGCCGCGAAACTAAACACTATGTTATCCGTTGTCTCCAACAAATCGTTTACGAGAAGCAAAAACAAGGTTGGAGCCAAAATAGAACCTCGAGGCACGCCGAAATTAACAGGATACAGATCCGAATACTCGCCGTCCACAACAACCTGGATCGATCGATTTTCAAGGAAGCTCTTCGTCCAGTCGCGAATCTGCTGGTTAAGTCCATATGAACGAAGTTTTCTTAGTAATGCCCCATACCAGATGCGATCAAAAGCCTTGGAGATATCCAATGCCACCTCCCCTGACTCACCATGTCACTCAATCGCAGTCCATATAACGGTTATAAGGGTCAAATGGTCTCCCGTGGACCGCCTGTCACGGAATCCGTATTGACGATCATTGAGAAGTCCGTTGGACTCGAAATACTTAATTAACTCGGCATTGATGACCTTTTTCATTACCTTAGATAACATAGACAGTAATGCTATCGGTCGGTAATTTTGTGGGAGACATTTGTTGCCCCCCTTTGGGATTGGCTGAACTCGAGCGATTTTCCAGCAGGTAGGAAATGTCCCTCGTTCATAAAATAAGCGAGAGTCTCCCAAGAACCGGTGATAGTTCTGGACCACAGTTCTTAAGGACTATTGCTGGTATTCCGTTCTGGCCGGTTGCCCTCCTACAGTCCAGTCCACGTAGAATGCGTTGAATAGCACGCGGGCGAAATCTCACATCCCGCATGGAAGACCGTATCGGTACGATCACAGGTGATTTGAATTCGCAAACACATTAGCTTTATTCTTTAAATTTGTGACTAGTGTCCCGCTGCCCGTCACTAACGGAGGAAAAGAGGAGGAAGCGAAGTTACTGCTGACAGCTCTTGCCATTGACCAGAAGGAGCGCAAACCAGCCGGGCAACGAAGGAGTTTATTAGTAACTCTGTCGTTGTAGGCCTTCTTCGCGGTATCAATCGCCTGGTTGCACGCGTTTCTGATTCTAACAAAATTCGTTCTGTTAACCTCGGTGGGATTGTAGCGCCATCGTTTCAAAGCTCTACTTTTTGGCGCTGTAATCTGCTCGCATTTTTTATCAAACCAAGGCTTATCAGATGAACTTCGTTTGATGGAATCCGGAATGTAGATCTCCATCTTGAGAGGAATAATCTCTGCTACCGACTCTCCGCAGCCTTAACATAGGAGTCTCCGAAGCACACCTTTGACCATGGAAAGGATGCGAAGAAATTTGGCAAATCGCCTTAGTTAGCAGCCCCGTACCTCCATACATGGTGAAGCTGCTTAGGTCGGTTATTCGTTTGAAATGTAAGCAGTGATCTGAGTTTCCCAGTGGCGCAGAAACTTCCACGGTATAAATACTCTGTTTTGATGTCAAAAACAGAACCAAGGTGTTTGCATAATCAACTCGGTCATCCGGCACTCGCATAGGTTCCTGCACGAGCTGAGTCAAGTTGTGGTTAACAGCGAACATCTTCGCCAGCCCCCCAGCCTCGTCGGTTCTGTTGGAGTGCACTAACCATCCGGAATTGTGTACATTAAAATCGCCAAGGACGATAATTTCAGAAGCCGGGTGGTTGATCTGTATGCTGTCGACGGTACGTGAAAGATGTTTAAAGAGTGTTGCTGGTTGATCGTCATTCGGGGAGCGCTAAAGACAACAAAGAAATTTAACCGAACCATCCTCAACCATATGATGTCCATGTTACTGGGTTCCAACGCTTCCATTCTCTGGCAAGCCAGATCGGACCGCGTGAAGACGCAGACTCCGTCCTTAAAACGGAATGTCGAATGTAAGTCGTATCCTGAACAACGAAGATATGCCGAATCATTTGACGAATCGACGTGGGTCTCAGTTAGGGGAAAGAATATCAGGTTTCGCTATTTGCAAATATTAGTGGAAGGCGTTTACATTCGTATTGGTGAAACCGATGCCCCTGATGTTACAAAATGCCGTTACCAGTCGAGCGTCGCAAGAGCCTCGAGCGCGAGCCTGATTGTGCAATGACGAATTTCTTACAGTTCGGTTATTTATCATAAAAAGTATTATTGAAGAGATTTAAATCCGCGTTGAGGAGAGCACCGCGTTGAGGAGAGCACCGCGTTGAGGAGAGCACCATTCAGGTACATTCCCCAAACCAAAAAAAAAGGTTTTCCAGTACCTTAATGAAGGCGTCCAGACTTGAATGGAGGGGACGAAACGTGATACTTAATTAACATGGTATTAAATTAAATGAATTAAATTAATGATTTATCAACGTCTGCAAACCTCTATAAACAGTTCGTCTCATCGAACTGACAAGATGTAGTCCAATTGGGTAAGGTATCTTAAAAATCATAACGCTGAGAAAAAAAGAAATACTTCTGATAGCCACACAAGCTTTATGAAGACCCCAGTCATTAAGATGGCTTTTCTAAAATTTATCAGCTGAAAATCGAAGTCGACACCAATAAACCACAAATCGCGAAACACTCAGCGAATGAAGTCACGTTCATTATATTCGTCGTTGAAAGTCTAAGAGCTACACTAAAAGTAACTGAACTCGAGATAAGCAAGACCTTAAAAGCAATCTCCCTTTTAGAAACTGACTAATACAAGTTTATAATTAAAATCCAAGTGTCTATAGAAATAGTCCAAAAAATTCCCTAAGCCGGCTTCTGTGGAATCATCAATTAAGTACTTGTAAGAAAAGATAAATTCATAAAACAAGTTGAAATTCTTCAAAAAGCTACTTTGTGCGATCTTATGTTGAATCGAGTAATTTTATTCCAGTACGATTATCATCGACAGTACCCGGAAATAGATGAATCGTCTCTGACCGAGTACAGTGTTTATTGCTTTATATTTTGTAGTTTCCGCAAATCTTACTTTCATTTCATATCAAGTTAAGCGAACAAATCTATGACCATTTGACGACGCGTTTGTTAAATTCACATAAAGCAACGAGCAAAAGAAGATCATTCAATTTGAGTCGAGCTTAATATTGTTTATGTGAAAAAAAAGTTAATTGAAATACAATGGAGGCCACTTACATGATACTGATATACTGTATTCAGTATATTTGCATCCTTGGTGAAGTTTTGTATGCTCTGCCCCCACAGATTGGCCGGCGAAAGTACCAAACAATTGTACTCGGGAAATATTTGTTCGTTTTGCAGTCTTTTTAAATTCTCCACATGCAGACAAATGTGATCAAGAGTTCTCCCGCTATTATTGATATAACAGAATTAAAATACTTTTTTGAGTTAGTATAAATATTTGAAATGATGTACACTTCTTACTTCTCTGCCGATGCATGATTTCGTACCATTTCTAACAGTTTGAAAACTTCGTAAAGTGGTGCACGGAAAGCATCAATCAATTGCATATCATTGGTCCATGGGAGTACACTTGTTCGTAGAGTTATCTGCTGCACGTACAGCACCGGATTGTTCTGTGCCCATGGAAAAGGTGGATCATATGATATGTTGTTCACATTGAAAACATTCTTCACTAACGAGATGTTTTTGTCACCTTCCCCGAAGAGATTGCTGTATTTATCTTCAAATGGCAGGACTACTTTGGTTGGTATTGTTCCAGGTAGTGGGATATTTATCAGAGGGTAACTGGAAGTAAAAATAAAACATGTTCAAAAAACATAAGGTACCAGGAAAAAGTGCTTTTGTTTTAAACCAAATAAAATTCATTGCAAAATGCATGCTACAGAAATATTTATTTTAAGGGGGTATTCTGGTCTAGACGCACGAATTTAACGCAATTTTTGAAGTGCTGTAAACAAAAAGCAATCAATATTTTTACTATTCATTTTTTTATAGGATGTTTATTAATATTTCAACAATACAGTAAAAAGAATTGAAAGTAAAAAATTCAAAAAGTTCAACGTTTTTCTCGAAACTGTCTTTTTTAAAACAATACCCACGGTTTTTCAAGTTCTACTGAACCGATTTACTTCAAATTTGGTATATGTCTTCTTTATAGGCTTTTCTATTGCATGAACTATCCTCATCCCCAAATTTTAATGTTAACTATTTTTATATTGTAGCGAGCTTAGGGTTCGCTGGATTAATTATTTCTAGTAAATAAGAGCCGTTAAATCGATTTCTAATTAATATAACACTTTATTTATTCGTTAATAACAACCGTACTTATCCCGTACACTCAACGATTTCCTTTCTTTGGCTTGCTTCGCTTTCTCTTTTTTTGTCTGTCACCATCAGCTGTCTCGACGTCTTTTTATCGTTTCCGTCCGTTCCATAATCTTGGATGTTCTAGTCTCCAGTTTTCCAGTACTTTATAGAATCTTCCAGTGCTTGTTTTGGACTTTCCCGAATATTCCAGTACTGACTGTCATATGCGTCACAATATTTTAAATTTGTTTTTCAAGCAGTCGCCATTTTGTTAAAAAAAAAATTTTTTTTCAACTTCTTTTAGTTCCAACGATAGAGGCATTTCTGTAAAATAATAATTTTTTTTTTTAGATTGCTAGGAGGGTTGAATCGTGGGTATGGTTGCGTGCATACTTTTTGAGATCCCCCACTTCATCAGCTGCTAACTTTTTGAATTTTGAATTTTTTTACTTTCAATTTTTCTACTGTATTCTTGAAATATTAATAAACTAATATATTAATCCTATAAAAAAATTAATATTAAAAATATTGATTGCTTTTTTTTACAGCACTTCAAAAATTGCGTTAAATTCGTGCGTCTAGACCAGAATACCCCCTTAAAATGATAGGATGGCCGTTCCTGTTAGTTAGACTTGTCAAATTTTGACATTAGAGCCCTTTGTTTTTTGTTTTTTGGAACAAACATTTATATTCAGTTAAAAATTTATAAAATCTTTAGCAGCACATTTATGTTAATTAAGGTTATCAAATATATTCCGTTCTCGTGGTAGACTTGTGTGTGACTAAGATTGATAGGGGTCAACTTGACGATGTCTACTGATAAGTGCAAGTTATCAGGAAAAAAAACAGCAACAATATAATCCTCTGACAAAAGTATTTCTGGAGATTTTTACCCGATAAGGACTCTGGTGCCTGCGTGACTATACATGAAAAAGACAAAACTAATTTCGAAACACTCAATAGAAAAAAATGCTGGTGGCCAGACTGGGTTGAGAGTGGCTGATAAACGTTCGGGAGCGGGTCCTCCTACATGGAACCCGTTCGGTCGAGTGGCGGTCAAAGGACTGGTGATCGGCGAGGAGGAGGACGTGTGGCAGGGCCTGATCCACAGTTCCACGATCTTAATTGGTATTAGGTAGAGTTAAGCTAGGCTTAGTTAAAGTTAATTTAGTCTTAGTTATATTTAAGTTCTACTGGGTTTAAGTAGTTTTATTAAATATAAATATAAAAAATATATATACGACAACTAAATTGAGTTTTTGTTATTTTACCCTAAAATAATATTTAAAAAAAAGAAAACATCATACAGTACATGTAGAAACGATTTGTAAGGATAAGGAAAAAAAATAATATAAGTATTGCGTGCCACTGCGGCCTTATACATTAAAACAACAACAAGACATTATAGTTTTATGTTTATTTAGACTAAGAAACAAAAAAAAAAGTAATAATATTTAAGTAAAATAAATAAACGTTTACAAAAAGGACTCTGGTGCGAATTGAATTAATATTGTGACGCATATGACAGTCAGTACTGGAATATTCGGGAAAGTCCAAAACAAGCACTGGAAGATTCTATAAAGTACTGGAAAACTGGAGACTAGAACATCCAAGATTATGGAACGGACGGAAACGAAATGAGAATGTGAGAAACGATAAAAAGACGTCGAGACAGCTGATGGTGACAGAAAAAGAAAAGAGAAAGCGAAGCAAGCGATAAGATAGGAAGATCGTCGAGTGTACGGGATAAGTACGGTTGTTATTAATGAATTAATAAAGTGTTATATTAATTAAAAAATCAATTTAACGGCTCTTATTTACTAGAAATAATCAATCCAGCGAACCCTAAGCTCGCTACAATTGGTGTCAGAAGTTCAAATAAGCTGTGAAAGCGTGTTGTGACGATGTCAAATCGACATTTGGAGGATCTTCGCGTTCCTGAGTTGAAGAAGGAACTTGAGGACCGGAATCTGGATAGCAGAAGCAAATTCTTCGACAGCGCCTACAAGCAGCAAATGTTGACACATATGTTTTTGCGATTGCGCCAGACTGTCCGGATGGAGAAGAAACACCGCGTCAAGATGGTGCCAATGTAACGGAGAAGAGTTCGCCACAGTTGGACATTTCGGAGATGTTCAGGATGATGATGATAAAATTGGACGCGCAAGCTGCAGGTGTTAATGCAAAGTTGGATACCCAAAATTCAAAATTCGACGCACAAGCTGCAGATCTGAATGAAAAATTGGATGCCCAAACGCAGTGTATGAAATGTAATTTTGAACACTTTAAGGAAGAAATTCAGTCAAAAATTCGAAACGAAGTGGAAAATCTAGATCTAAAAAATGAAGCTGAATTTAAGGGCACCGATGAAATAACGCGAATCGAAAAGAGACTTGAGTGTGTTGAGAGAAATAAGACATCGCCTAGCAATCAACATGACTACAAAGATACAAGGATGCAACCGCCAATCTTCGAAGGAACGGTACCCTTCTCCGTATTTATACGGCAGTTTGACGCCGCGGTCAATTATAATAAGTGGTCGTATGAGCAAAAGTCAACATCACTAATCTTGTCACTCCGCGGGGCGGCTGCAGAATTGCTACAAACCATACCAGCAGAGAAGCAAACAGATTTCCAAGCCGTAAGAGACGGCCTTGAAGCTAGGTATGGAGACAACCACATGCAGCAGGTCTACCGCATGCAACTACGGAGCAGAACGCAGAAACCTGGAGAAAATCTTCAACAGTTGCAGGCAGACATTGAGCGATTGGCAAACTTGTCTTATACAAATATGACTAAAGAATTTCTGAACGAGGTAGCAATGGATGCATTTATAAACGCACTCCAAGATCGGGACTTGCAACAGGCCGTTCGTTTGGTGGGAGAGAAGACGACTAATGAAATACTGGCGTTCGCATTGGCATATGAATCTGCTAAACTGGCTACCAGGAGTACATATAGAGTCCGAGAAATGTCCGTCCAGGAACGTTCCTGCCGTTTAGGAATCGGGCATGTACAACGGAGAACCCCGAGACCTGTTATGAAGTGCGGGACATGCGGCGGAGTCGGCAACATCTCTGTTGACTGTAGGAAACGTCGACGAATGAATGAAACATCGAGTGAGAATTGTTGTTCATGCGCTTGTCATAAGAGGAGACTATCAACGGAACAACCAGAGGTGAAGAAACACATTGTACCTGTCAGAGTACTAAATGCGTCCGAAGAGCCGGTCGCAATAAGAAAGGGAGAGTTAACCGCAGAATGTGCACCCGTATCAATGATAAGCTCAATTCAGCAAGGGAAGGTGCATAATAACGCTGATGTTGTATCAAGAAGACCATGTAAGCCAGATTTTAAACATTGTCATACGTACGACCAGCGAAATGTACAAGTAGAAGTACTAGATGGGTGGACGAATGAGGCTATACGCGCAGCTCAACTTCAGGATGAAGATATGTCGCTAATCCTGGAACACAAAGAAAAGAACGAGCGGCCAACTTGGAACGATATTTCCGACAAGAGTGGAACATTTAAAGCATATTGGGCACAATGGAATTCCTTGCTGGTGGAAGATGGTATTCTTAAGCGTAAATGGGAAGCCGCGGACGGAAAATCCCATCGAATGCAGATTCTAGTCCCACCATCAAAAGTGAAAGATGTTCTAACGGAAATGCACGACGGGGCCTCCGGTGGACATTTGGGAGTTAATAAGACACTTTCAAAATTACGATCTCGTTTTTACTGGCTTCACATAAGAGATGACGTCGAGTCTTGGTGTAGGAAGTGCACAACTTGCACTGCGACCAAAGGACCAACTGCAAAACCAAGGAGCGCTATGAAGCAGTACAACGTGTGTGCCCCTTTCGAGCGAATTGCGATTGATATCTCAGGACCGTTCCCAAAAACAAGCGACAACAACAAATACATGTTAGTTATCATGGATTACTTCAGCAAGTGGGTAGAAGTACTTCCAATTCCAAATCAAGAAGCAACAACCGTCATTGAGCAGCTAATCAATAATTGGATCAGCAGATATGGAGTTCTCTGTGAGCTGCATTCCGATCAAGGCCGAAACTTCGAATCACAGATATTTCAAGGCATCTGTGCGGCACTGGACGTAAGGAAAACCAGGACCACACCCTTACATCCACAGTCAGACGGAATGGTCGAAAGGGTAAACCGAACAATGAAAGAACACTTATCGAAGGTCGTCAGTGATCACCAACGAGACTGGAACAAATATGTACAAACCTTTCTCATGAGTTATAGATCGGCTAATCACGAGACGACAGGCCATTCTCCAGCAAGAATCATATTTGGACGAGAGATACGATTACCAGCCGATCTGCGATTCGGAATACCTCCAGACGCCACAGATAAGACCGAAGACTACGTAGCCGAATGGAGAAATCGCCTCGACGAGATTCATCATTTGGTTCGAAAGCAAATCAAGGTATCAAGTGACAGGATGAAAACAAGGTACGACGTTCGAGCCAACGCATTCGGATTTAATGCAGGCGATAACGTGTGGCTCTACAACCCTCACCGGCAAAGAGGAAGATCCCCGAAGTTGCAGCAACATTGGGAAGGACCGTATAAGGTCCTCACAAGAATTGACGACGTTGTCTATAGGATTCAGCGAAGACCGAACGCCAAAATGAAAGTGGTACATCGTGACCGACTGGCGATTTTTGTTAACCCAGAAAACCACTGAACTTAGTTCGGAACGAACTAATCTAGGTGGAGGGTAGTGTGACGCATATGACAGTCAGTACTGGAATATTCGGGAAAGTCCAAAACAAGCAGGGGAATATTCTATAAAGTACTGGAAAACTGGAAACTAGAACATCCAAGATTATGGAACGGACGGAAACGAAATGAGAATGTGGGAAACGATAAAAAGACGTCGAGACAACTGATGGTGACAGAAAAAGAAAAGAGAAAGCGAAGCAAGCAATAAGAAAGGAAGATCGTTGAGTGTACGGGATAAGTACGGTTGTTATTAATGAATTAATAAAGTGTTATATTAATTAAAAAATCGATTTAACGGCTCTTATTTACTAGAAATAATCAATCCAGCGAACCCTAAGCTCGCTACAATATATTGGGTTGTACCACATGAAATGTCCGATTTTAGCTCAGTCGGAAATAAGAAGTTCTCGAAGGAACATCTGTGCCAGATCCTTAAATTTTATTTTTTTATAAAGTAAAGAATTTTAGGGTTCGTTACAAGTACCGTTTTTTTCCCTAAGAATTGTTTACCATGCTGTCGGCAGTTCAAATTCGAACACTCTTCCTTTATGAATTTAAAAGGAGACATAATGCGTTATTGGCGGTGGACATCAATACCATTAAGATATACAAAATATCTTTGGCACCGTTATCCATTGAAATACAATTACCTAAAACACCCGAGGTTAATACCAATCCCAAACATTACTGAAAACCCCAATTAATGTTTAATGATTTATGGTAATTGTCGATCCTAGGTAAATTACCGAAGGATCAAATAAAAAATCACGGGTTCACAATACTATAGTATACTATTTATTGGAACCCGAAAGTGCATGACCTCACCGACTCGACTCCGCCATTGTTCCCTGTGCCGTGTGCTCTCCTTCCACATTCGACCATCCGATCCGATCTTTTCGAGGTCCAACCTAACATTGTCCTCCCATCTCCGTCGCGGCCGCCCTGTCGGTTTCTTTCCCGTTGGCTTACCGTCAGGAATTCTATGCACGGTCCTATCGTTGCCCATTCGCGGCACTTGTCCGGCCCATCAGAGAGTCCCCTGATGACAGAAAAGAACAATTCTACGAGAACGTCAAACGGGCCCTCAATGCCTGCCCAAGATACGATGTGAAAATCGTTCTTGGTGATTTAAATGCAAAAATAGATCGGGAGCCGGTTTTCAGGCACTACGCAGATTCCCATGCACTACGCATGTGAACACTAATGACAATGGACTACGAATCATCGAACTGGCAGCATAAAAAAACTTGGTCGTTGCAAGTACCAGGTTTCCGCGTAAAGATATCCACAAAGCCACCTGGGTATCACCTGGTGGAGTCACTCGCAACCTAATTGACCAAGTGTTGATAGATCGCCTCCACTCCTCGAGCCTGATGACGGTACGAACGTACCGAGGTGCCAACGGCGACTCGGATCACTATCTTGTTGGTACAGTTTTCCGAGCGCGGATTGCCTTACGGAGACGTATTGCATCCGTGGATCAGGTTCGAATCAACACGGCTGCCTTACGCAATGAGAATACCAGTAACACCTTTGGTCATGCGTTAAGACTCGCCGTCGAAGAGCTCGACGGAGGGAGAGTAAGTCCTGGGGCCAGAATGCCGGGCGTAGAAGAGAAATGGACACGCCTTAAGAATACTGTCATTAGTACTGCCAACTCCATCTTAGGGAGTAGTCGCCGGAACGACTGGTTTGATGATGAGTGCAAACTAACGACTGAACGTAAGAATGCTGCATACCGGCAATGCAGCAGTCTCATAGGACGCGGGTACGCGAGGAGAAATACAAAGAGCTCAGAAGATCTGAAAAAAGGCTTCACAGACAAAACAAAAATGCCTGAGAAAAAACCTTGTCTGTGAAATAGAGAAAAGTAGAGAGCGATGTCCGCACCAGGCGTGGAAGTTCTACCAATGAATCCGCAGTGTAACGCGGTACACACCACGCTGCACTTACTGCAAAGATAAAGAGGGTAATCTGATCACCGATCCTGAAGGCATTCTGGAGCGATGGGAAGTACACTTCAATGAATTGCTAATCGGTCAGCTCACAGAAGAATTGGACGCTCCACCAATGCAAGATCAAGACTAAATGCTGCCGCCACCATGCATTGAGGAAACATTAAAAGCTATAAGACGGCTCAAATCAAATAAAGCCCCCGGAGCTGATGGCATACCAGCTGAGCTGATCAAATAAGGAGGGACAGCATTACATCACGCAATTCATGAGATCGCGGAATAATTTGCCCCATACATAAGAAGGGAGACATCACACTGTGCAGCAACTATAAGATACTCTCCTCTATCCTATAAGATCGGATAGTCCCATATGCTAAAGCCATCATTGGTCAATATCAGTGTGGCTTCATCCTAGGCGAATCAGCGATTGATCAGATATTCACCTTTAGGTAGGCGATAGAAAAATGTCTGGAATTTAAGATTCCGTTATATCATTTATTCATAGACTTTAAGGCCGCCTACGACAGCATAGCCAGGGTAGAACTATATAATGCCATGAGAGAGTTCGGTATTCCAAACAAATTAATACGACTTTGTAGGTTGACCATGATCAACGTAGCTAGTCAAGTAAAAATAGAGGGATTGCTGTCCAAATCAATAAACATCTTTAATGGACTCCGACAAGGGGACCGTCTGGCCTGCCTCCTCTTCAACCTGGCGTTCGAGAAAGCAATCCGTGACTCTGGTGTTACAACTAGAAGGACTATTGTCACCAAGTCCAGCCAGATACTGGCCTACCCAGATGATATCGACATCATCGGTAGATCCGATTCGGCTGTACAGGACTCCTCCAGCCAGATCGAACAGGCAGCACAAAAACTGGGACTGCAATAATGAGGGAAAAACTAAATACATGGTGGCAACTTCTGTGAAGAGAAGACCTAACTTTGGTCAAACTATCAGGGTAGTGGAACACGAATTTGAAGTAGTGCAATCCTTTAACTACCTCTGGTCAATAGTATCGGCCGATAACAATATGGAAGAAGAAATGCGCGAACGTATTTCAATAGTATCAGCCGATAACAATATGGAAGAAGAGATACGCGAACGGCTGATCAAATCCAACAAAGCCTTCTATGGTCTATGAAGGCTCTTTAAATCCCGAAATTTATCCAGAACATCCAAGCTAATACTGTACAAGACCATGGTCTTGTCAGTACTCATGTATGGATCCGAGACCTGGGTATTCATTAAAAGGCACTCTAAGACTTCAAGACTAATAACCTTCCCCAGAAAAACAAATTATTATGGAAAATTTAGCAAGCCGCAGGACTTGCTAAATAAGGCCAAGACCGGTTCCCGATTGTAGTGTCGATGATGATGAATTACTTTTAAGATCTGAAGTTTTGTATACTAGTAAACAACAGTATTCAGAAGGTCTGGTTTTTTAGAAATAGTTTTACTTTAAGGCATTTTTGTCTACGTGACTTTAAAGATTAAATTTCGTTTTTCTCAAAACGGATATTACAGGACATTCGTGGGTTTTCCCCTGTACCCTTCATATGGTATAAATAGGGGAACTTGCTTTTCAATCATCACATTGTATCTGCATCTGTACCCGAGCACAGTTGGTCCTATCATCTGTATCTGAGCACAGTTGTGAAAGTGTAATTCAAAGTGAAAATTCAAAGTAAATTCAAAGTGTTAATCGAAATATAATTCGAAATATAATTCAAAGTGCCGTATATGCTGTGCAGTAATGCACCAGCCCAAGACTATTTAATAAAGCGAAAAAGAAAGGCTATCGACTTTCTTCGCAACCCCCCTAAAAGAAATTCGACCGTCCCAATTTACTTGAGCCCTATCCCCGAAAATATGGCGTCAATTTCACCTGATCAAAGACTGCAGCAGGCCCTGGATCACACCAAGGCCCAGGAGAAGATCATCAACGACCTAACCAGAAAGATCGCCGAACTGGAAAACAACTTAAACCTTCCTGATTTATCAGATGAGTCTGACATGGAAGATCAACCTGCTCAGCTACCAGCACCAGCTGCCAAGGCAACACCAACAATATCAAGTTTCAAAACAACCCATGAACCGAAAGCTCATACGAATGAAGGCACTTTCAAAGGAGGAGCTCCGAAGAACGAGAGGCCCCCGCCAATCAACATAAAAAAGGTCAACAATATCAAAAAAGTTATCCAGCTTCTGGAGAACGCTTTGGGGCACCGGAATTTTACCACCAGATCTAGGGGTGACAACGTTTCCGTATCACTATCTTCTCTAAAAGACCACGCTCTTGCCGAAAAAGTGCTTATTCTGAATAAGCTGGACTTCTTCACCTTCCTAAGGTCAGATCTCAAGCCGAAAACATTCATAATTCGCCACATCGACCCTGCTTGGACTAACGAATAATTAAGCGCGGAATTGTCCAGATTAAGTCCCAACCTGAAAACGTCCAAAGTCGACTATTATCAAACCCCACACATGAGATCCAACAACATTTTCAACCTACGGATCATCCAACTGGCACCAGACGAAGACATTAATAACCTGAAAAAAATTAAATACCTCTTCACTCATAAAATTGGCATAGAGGTACCTCACAAGCAGGAGCTTCTCCACTGCAAGCGCTGTCAGCAGTCAGGTCATCTTTCATCTTCGTGTCATCTACCACGACGATGCGTAAAATGTGCGCAGGAGCATGAACCGAACCAATGCAAAGTCAAGCCACCTGGTGAGGAACCAGAACGTATACACACGGAAAATCCGGATGGCTCCATTTCTGTAAAGGAATTGTCAGTTGAATGCTGCAATTGTGGTGGACCGCATCCTGCAAACTTCACAAAATGCCCGCACAAGCTCCGCTTACTGAAGCAGAGAGTGCCTCCGACCAAAACCAACACTGGCCAACTTAAGCAACCAACAGCAGCAGTTACTACAACAACGAGATCGAAATCCTATGCGGAAATTACCAGAGGAAACAACGCACCCTCATCACAACCAGGAACAAACCTAGGACTCGACATCATGGGATACATCCGAGAGTTGCAAGCTCTCTTACCGACGCTAAATGGATTAAGTAACTTCGAAAAAAAAGCTCAGATACTTTCTCTTATAACCTCACATATATTATCCCAAAATGTCTAAGTTAAGTGTAGTTGCCCTCAATGTAGATTCCATTTCGTCAAACATACGGAGGCATCACCTCCGACTGCTAGTGAAGGAGTTTTCTCCAGACGTCCTCCTTCTTTGTGAAACCTGGCTCAAACCCAACTCTCGCATTTCTATTCCAAATTACCAACTTGTTTCAACTCCTCGAATTGACGGTGCAAAAGGAGGTACCGGTATCCTTATTCATAAAAGATTCCAATTCAGTGAAGTCAAATTTAGAAACATCTCCTGTGTCGAATACACTGCTGTCAAACTGCTTTGTGACAACAATAAAGTCTTGGTTCTAGTAGCCATCTATTTACAACCCAAGAGGTACCCTAACTTCCCATCTTCAGACTTCGATGAAATATTCCGTCAATCCCACCCCCACTCATTCATCAACGGAGGCGACTGGAATGCCCGTCATACCGCCTTCAACGACACCGCTTGCAATAAATTTGGCAAACAATTGCTTGCTTTCCTACCTCTCCACCCCTACGTCTATATCGACTCCCCTACGGAACCTACTCATTGCTCCAACTCTACTCAATCAACTATAGACTTCTTCTTAAAATCTGCGATCCTACGCTCTGTATCTCCCCCTACTGTGTCGCACTTCTTCCCCTCTGACCATGCCTCCATCCACTCGGTAATTGACCTTGGCCCCTTAAATCCGCTTCAATCTCTCAACCCAGTCCATAATTTCTCCAGAACTAACTGGAGAAAGGTCAACAAATCCGTTGGCGATATGTTTCAAACGCTTCCCATCACAGATACGAATAACTTGGATCCTAACGAAATTGAAGAAGCAGCTTGTAAGATGGAAGGGATCTTACAGCAAGCCCTGTATTCTAATACCCCTTCAAGGATGCCACACTCCTTCGTAGGTAAACCACTTCCATATCTCACCCTCAAACTCATCTCATTAAAAAAAAAGCTCCGCCGAAAACTATTTCGAAGATTTTGTCCCCTCCTGAAAGTACAGGTTCAATTATTGTCTACCCTCATTAACCAGCAGTTAAATGCTTTCGTAGAGCAGAACTACATCTCCACTTTAAATAGTATCAGACCCGACCGTAATCTTTACAAAAACATCAATCGCCTTACAGGACGAAAAATACACACCTCAATAGACAGACTAATTGGTCCCAGAAATAATATTCTGTACTCTGATTCTGAAATAGCAAACTATTTAGCGGAACACTTCTCCCAAGTGCATAGGCAAAATGATAGCCTAGGCAACTCCGAGTTTGAGGAAGTGGTCAACCGTTATACATCCCATGAACTAATCTCCTCATTCACTCCATTCATAACTGAATTTAATAATGACAATAGAGCATCTCAACCCACCGATACAAACTTCTTTTTACAACCACAGGAATTTAACCAAATGATATCTTCTCGTAGCAATAAAAACTCAACCGGCTTGGACAAAATTCCACATGTGCTTTTCAAAAACCTCAACCCTTCAAATCGACTATACATCATGACCCTGCTAAACCACATAATAAATGCTGGTCACATACCGGAGTCTTGGAAAACTGCCATAGTCATCCCCATTAAAAAATCAGGCGCATCCCTGATGGCGGCCAATTTTCGACCCATCTCACTACTTAATAATTTAAGCAAATTACTTGAATTAAAAATTCACCATTACCTACTTTCCTTCGCGGAAACTAACTCATTACTCCCTGATTTTCAATTCGGTTTTCGTGCACAACACTCAACATGTCACGCTCTCCTCAAGTTTACTCACGACATCACTATGGCTCTTAACGACCAGTGCCCCACTGTGTGTATCTCCCTTGACATATCCAAGGCTTTCGACTGCGTGTGGACTGCGGGTCTTCTGTACAAATTACATTCCACGTATCGTCTCAACAATCACACTTCCAAGTTTCTCTACTCGTACCTATCAAATAGGAAATTCATGGTCAAGATAAATTCCACCCTTACCCAGACGTACTCAATAACAGCAGGAGTCCCCCAAGGATCCATTCTGGGCCCCCTCTTATACTTACTATACACATCTGATATTCCTCAACCCCTCTCACCGAATACTCGAATCCTCAACTACGCAGACGATACCCTTGTCTACTCCAGCAGCAGGCTCGTATTATCTGCCAGAAACCGCGTAAATGAATTCCTCCAAATTCTTTCCTCCTACTTCCTTAAATGGAAGATCCGCCTAAACCCCAACAAAACTCAACTGGTTGTATTTAAAGGTAGAAACGTTCACTGTACCAATAACACGGTACGTAACCATTCAAAAATCCAACTCAACCTCTGCAACACCCTCATAAAACCATCTAAATCACTAAAATACTTGGTCATTACTTTCGAAAATAATCTCTCTTTCACGACTCACATAAACAATGTCATCCGCAAAGCGGGGATACAGCTGAACCTTTGTCGGAAAGTAATGTGGAAGGCAGATGGTCTCTCTCAACAAGTCAAACTTCTACTTTATAAACAAATCATCAGGCCCACACTTACTTACGCTTGTCCCATCTGGTTCCATATCTCTCCCTCTCAAATGGAAAAACTTCGTATCTTCGAAAGGAAGTGTTTCAGACTAATCACAGGGCTACGTCGACAGCGCGACTCCCACAAATATATCGGAAGCCTTACGCTATACCACTCCGTCGGCCTGGAGAGATTGGATAGAAGGTTCCTGGAATTGTCGATAAGATTCATTGAAAACCTGTCAGCCAATCCAAACCCTCTCATCAATTCCCTTAGCCTCCCCAGCCACAATGCATCAAATCCCTATCTTCATGCACTCCATTTAAAGGCTCTCTTCTACGCAGGAAGATTAGTAAATGATGCGAACGAAATCATCTACCATAACAGGGTAACCGATCTTAACCACTTCAAATACTCAAACATTCAACCCTTTTCTCGGGTTCTTTCCTTTAACGAGCAGTCGGTGGAGAGACCTCCCTCTGCCGCTCCCTTCCCTCCTTAGGGTATGTAAAGTATGAAATCTCAACTTAAGCTTAAGACTAGGCTAATTTGTTCTAAATGACTATATGTGAATTTATTTAACTACCTTAGATATAAGCTAGATTTAAGTAGAGATAAGTAGTTTTAAGAATATTTATTGTAAACATTGACAATCCATCTTGGTTTTCATGACCTTTCCAGGAGTCCTACTAATAAATTGTATCTGGAATAGATCTCCTTAGACGTAAGACCTCAAATTAAATATTACTTGGAAAAATGTTCTAGACATTGTAAGTAAAATTGTCACAACTTAGTTAAGTTAGCTGTAAACTTATGTAACTAAACTTTTAATGGTCAATAAAGACAGCGTTTTATAAAAAAAAAAAAAAAATTTCAATCAAGCTACAAGAGTATGGAACGCTGTGCCAGCTCACCTCATTTGAATGTTCCGGCAATTAACAAAACATATTATACATCAATGTTGCGTTGAGCACCCATTTTTTTCAATCGAAATTAAGCTACACACAAAAACTAACACGACCTTTTTGTATTTGAATTACATTAGTCAGAGCTACATTTTAATTTCTACTTCATATTTGTCGGAGTTAACGCACGTTATACCTCTTTTTCTTTGAAATGCATATTTTGTTTTGACGTCAAATGTTGTCTTTTTGTTTGCGGAATAGATTGAAATGAAATAAAACAAATAACACAGATAGTCTATTTATTGATTCAGTTTTCTGTTGAATTTCTTAGCTTTTAGTTTTCATAACTATGAAAGTGTTGTTAAATTATCACTGAAAAATGAGTAAACTATACCAAACAAAAAAACAAAAAATTCTTGTATAATATACAGATTATTGACGAAGCTGCACGAGAATGTCGCCCGGGGTTATAGCTGCGTACACCTTCGTGTCTCCACAAAACTATCTACATCACGAAACTTCAGTAAACATCGGGCATGCATAATAAAAAATTTTGAATATTTCATTTCGGAAACTTATTCCGTTTTTACTAATTTAAATGTTTTTTTTTTTTTTGTAAAATTTTGGAGGGCATCAAATGCGGTATTAACGAAGGCGTTAGTAGCGGGCGTATAATTTAATCAGCAGTCACCGTTGTGGATGCTATTAAATATTGATAACAGAATTGAATTAATCTCTTAAATAGTGAGCGTAGCGCAAGTTCAATAGTTTACTTTTACTTTATTCCGCGTTATAATTGATAGAATTATACGCGGCTGAGGTAAAGTACGTAAATGTTACTAAAATGCAGAGTTGACAAATACAAGGGCTAAGTTAATTTGATAGCTTAATACTTAGCATTAAAACATAATAAAAATAAAGGGTGATCTACATTAAAAGTAAAACCACATTTACTGTAAGCTGTTTTTGGACAGTCGATTTTTGTGAAGTAATTTTGAACTATGTACCCATATCGGACTATATCTCAATTAATCTATTTTTAATTTTAAGTACTCTAACGTCTAAGAATAAACGGCATATGAATGGTTTTTAGCGTAATCGCGGAATGTAAATCGAACAATAGTAAATCAGTTCTCAAACATGATTATCTTCTTTCAATTGATACAAACATAATTCGTTACCAAGATCGTACAGAATTTTTTTTTTTTTTTACACTAACGCGCGCACAAAAGGGGATTTTGAAGTACCCTTAAATGTCAGAGCACAGTGCGAGCGGATGGAGAGGAAGTGGATAAGGAAAGTAGGTGTCGATTTAGATTGGTCTTGAATGTCTGGACATCACAACGACCAGGAAACACATGATCAGGCAGAACATTCCACATTCGTGTGGTTCGGCTAAAGAATGACTCTCTATGTTTATTTGTGCGTCTGAAGTCCACTTTCAACGTGAACTGATACGCATTCACAGATTGACGCGTATCGCGGATTGAACGGCCAGAAAGATAGTCTCTTATCCATTGGATCAGGGAATTGTCCACTCCACATGAATGTAATTTTGATAAAAGGGCTGGATGCCAAACTCTGTCGAAGGTTTTCAAGATATCCAGTGCAACAACCTTGCTTTCGCCGAAGTACGGATGGAATGACTCCACTTTTCGGTAAGCTACGCCATGAATTCTTCTGTGGACCTGTTGCTACGAAAGCCATATTGGCGGTCATTAAGGAGGTCATTTGATTCCAGATATTTCCAAAGTTGACGGTTGATAAGTGATTCCATTACCTTGGAGTGAATAGAAGTTAGTGTTATGGGTCGATAAGAAGAAGGGATGATTTGTCGCCCTTTTTGGGAATTGGCTGAATGTTCGCTGACTTCCATCTATTTGGAAAACGGCCAGACAAATGGAAGAGTTTCCGCAGTGGTTTGGCGAGTGAAGAGGAACATCTCTTCAAGAGGATTGGGGGAATGCCGTCCGGACCAGCGGATTTGTGTGCGTTTAGCTCTTTAAGTGCGCGGGCAACAGTACGCGTTCGGAAGCGAATCTGGCCCATGGTGTGCTCCTTATGCTCAAGTTGAGGCGGAACTGATGTGGTGTCAGGCAGCGTTGAGTTGGCCGCAAAATATGCAGCAAGTAGATTCGCCTTCCCTATTGCAGTGGTGACTGGTTTGTCATCGACTATAAGCGATGGAATGGATGAAGAGATGTTTTTCACAAATGCCCAGAAGTTTCTACTACCTGTGGGAGAGTGTAGTATATTTTGTTTCACTCTCTGGTTATGCAAGAACTTGGCGCGTTGAATATACGCATTACAGTCATTCCTAGCTCTCTTAAATCTTTTCCGGTTTTCCTCAGTATTGTTTGATTTATACAACCGGAAGCTCAACTCTTTGGCCTTAATGGCTTCTCTGCACCCAGAATCGAACCACATATTTTTCTTGGGTTTGATACTCTTTACTCTGTGTGGAATAAAGGTCCGCATGCCAAGTAGAATCGTGTCTGTCAATGTGTCCGCTATAGAGTCAACATCGTTATGAAGGAAAAATAACAACCAATTTAACCTCCCAAAAAAGTCGTTAAGACCTTCCCAGTTGGCTTTCTCGTAGAACCATATTGTTCTTTTGGGAGCTTTCCCATTAACGTTACTGTTGGTTAGAGGAAATTTAGCTGACACGACACAGTGGTCTGAAATGCCCAAGGGCGAAGAAAATTCAATTGTGTATTTGTTTGGATGGAAGGTGAAAATCAGGTCCAGTGTGTTGGCGGAATAGCCATCTATGTTAGGGACCCGTATTGGCTCATTGACGAGTTGAGTTAAATTATTTGACTTATTTGAGATGTTGTGTGTCCGGAGTAGCGAAGCCACTGAGAGTTATGCACATTGAAATCACCGGCAATAACGATTTCAGTGTGGGGATATAGGGTCAAGATCTTATCGATAAAATCAGATAGAACATCAAATTCATTAAAGGATGCTTTTCTATCCAAGTTTGGGCTTCTGTAAAGAAAGCAATAATGTATATGCTTACGAACGTGTAGTTTTACCCAAGAGAAATTAAATTCTGGGTTGAAGCATAGCCCATATTGTGGCAGAAGCTGATAAGCAATATCATTTCGTATGTATATGGCTATACCACGATGTGAAAAGAACAGAGGCACTAAGTTATATCCAGGTAGATTAATATCGAAAATATCTGTATTAGTAATTACCTGGGTTTCACTAAGTGCAAGGGTAGTTTCTGGTTAGAAACATGGGCAGACACAGAAGAGAAATTGCATGTCAAGCCGCGAATGTTACACAAATCAACGCGAAATTCCCGCTCCATTGAAATGGCCCTGCACAGAAAACCAATACCGCCTCGGGACAGGATGCAAGTCGGAACTAGCACTAGAAAATCGAAAGCAACCACTACAGGTGTTATGTCCGTGTAGTAGGTGCCCCACTAGATCCGTGCCGAAATCCAGGTCACATCCCTTCCATGATGACCATTATGCCACTCAGACACAAAAAGCTCTCCAAAGATTATTAATCCATCGAGAGTAACGATGCCTGAGGGACGGAGACAGAGGTGCGAAAAATAGGAAAACAGACACAATGGATGGAAAGGGTAGAGAGTTAAAGACTGATGATCCGTATATATAGCCAAGTCAGATACTCCTTGAATATAAAGTCTGAGTTTGCTTAACGCGAAGATGATTGCCAACAATTCCTTTTCATTCGTGGCATAGTTTTGCTCAGTCGGAGTCAGGCTCCTAGACACGAACGTTATTGTTTTTTTTCCTTGGGACTACGGCTCCAATAGTTATGTTGGATGCGTCGGTCGTCAACTCGAAGGACTTGCCATAGTCCGATTGTGCCAAATCAACGCATTCTTCTAAATGCCTTTTGATGCTCTCTCCATCCAATTCTTAAAAATCCCGGGAATGCTCTAAGCTCTGTAAAATTAGTCGGCTGGGGATATTTTCTAATAGTTTCTACCTTTTCTGGCCATGCTTCAACATCGACAGCAAAACCGAATATTCATGGGAAAAAACTCATGCTGTGTATTTGGTGGGATCAGTTTGGTGTCATGTATTATGTATTGCTGAAACCGAGTGAAACCATCACTGGAGTTCTCTACCGAACACAATTAATTAGATTGAGCCGAACACTCAAGGATAAACGCGGCCATTACTACTCCAAACATGACACAATTATTCTTCTCCATGATAATGCTCGTCTGCATGTTGTGGTGCCGGTGAAACACTTCATTGGGAAGTCCTACCCCACCCACCGTATTCACCACACCTTGCCCCATCTGATTATCACTTGTTTCGATCCACGGCACATGCTCTGTCCGAGCAGTACTTTTCAACGTATGAAGATAACAAAAAATGGGTCGATTCGTAGATATCTTCAAAAGATGAAGAGTTCTTCCGACGTGGTATGCGGATACTGCCATAAAGATGGGAAAAAGTAGTGTCTAGTAATGGACAATACTGTGGCGCATATAACAATCAGCTGCTATATCTGGGGGGTCTCCAAAACCAAGTACTAGAATATTCTAGAAAGTACTGGAAAACTGGAGACTATGAGCAGTAGAAAATTCGAGGCTATGGAACGGACGAAAACGAAACGCCAAATCAGAATGAGGAAAAACGGTATAAATACGCCGCGCGCAGATCAAGCAGGGGAGATTTTTACCAGAAGCCAGAGACAAGATGAAGGACACATTTGTCCTTGTCTCCCTAAAGTCGGCCTGTCGCCATCCCATTTTTTTTTCAAGCAAGGGAGTAAGCAGTAAGGAAGCGATAAGTAAAGAAGCGGAGTAAAGAAGCGATAGGAATTAAACGATAAGTATCGGAAGTTAAAGAAAAGTCACCGAATTATTAGAGAAATATCAAATAACGGTTGTTATTAACAGATTAATAAAGTGTTTTCCAAAGAAATCGACTTAACGGCTCTTATTTGTTAAAAATAATTAATCCAGCGAACCCCCGAACTCGCTACAATTTATGAGAAGCGGGATTAATTATTGGTAAAGTAAATAAGTCTGTGAAAGTGTGTTGTGACGACGTCAGATCGACATTTGGAGGATCTTCGCGTTCCTAAGTTGAAGAAGGAACTTCAGGTCCGGAATCTGGATAGCAGAGGACAGAAGCAAATTCTTCGACAGCGTCTGCAAGCAGCAATGGAGGAAGAGGGTATTGATGTCGACATATATGTTTTTACGATTGGGCCAGACTGCCCGGATGGAGAAGAAACAGCGAGTCAAGATGGTGCCAATGTAACGGAGAAGAGTTCGCCACAGTTGGACATTTCGGAGATGTTCAGGATGATGATAAATTGCCGCGCAAGCTACAGACATTAATACAAAATTGGACGCACAAGCTCTAGATGTTAATGCAAAGTTGTATACCCAAAATTCAAAATTCGACACACAAGCTGCAGATTTGAATGCAAAATTGGATGCCCAACCGCAGTGAATGTAATTTTCAACACTTTAAGGAAGAAATTCGAAACGAAGTGGAAAATCTGGATCTAAAAGTCACCGATGAAATAACGCGAATCGAAAAGAGACTTGAGTGTGTTGAGAGAAATAAGACATCGCCTAGCAATCAACATGACTACAAAGATACAAGGATGCAACCGCCAATCTTCGAAGGAACGGTACCCTTCTCCGTATTTATACGGCAGTTTGACGCCGCGTCCAATTATAATACGTGGTCGTATGAGCAAAAGTCAACATCACTAATCTTGTCACTCCGCGGGGCGGCTGCAGAATTGCTACAAACCATACCAGCAGAGAAGCAAACAGATTTCCAAGCCGTAGGAGACGGCCTTGAAGCTAGGTATAGAGACAACCACATGCAGCAGACCTAACGCATCCAACTGCGGAGCAGAATGCAGAAACCTGGAGAAAATCTTCAACAGTTGCGGGCAGACATTGAGCGATTGGCAAACTTGTCTTATTCAAATATGACTAAGGAATTTCTGAACGAGGTAGCAATGGATGCATTTATAAACGCACTCCAAGATCGGGACTTGCAACAGGCCGTTCATTTGGCGGGGAAGAAGACGACTAATGAAATATTGGCGTTCGCATTGGCATATGAATCTGATAAACTGGCTACCAGGAATACATATAGACTCCGAGAAATGTCCGTCCTGAAATGTTCCTGCCAAAGAATCGGGCATGTATGAAGTGTTGGACATGCGGCAAAGTCGGCCACATCTCTGTTGGCTGTAGGAAACGTCGACGAATGAATGAAACATCAATTGAGAATTGTTGTTCATGTGCTAATCATAAGAGGAGACTATTGTGGGGCTTTTCAGGGCCCGAAGAGCCATGCATCGCTCGATCCCTACCATTTCCAGCAATGCGACTTACCTTAAAGTCGAATCTTCTGCAAGATGATACAACCTTGCTACGGCATGAACCGCCAACCAATTCGCTGGAATTAATTCGGTTATCCCCAAGGATAACCGACATAAATACCTTATAGGCAGCTTACCTTTCTTTGGGGGTTTTTCCAAACCCCTTCTCCACGGTCATTTCTGAAAACATAATTCATGGCAAGATTTCATCTTGCCATGACATCAATTCAGCATCACCACGAGCTTCTGCGACCGAACAATGGATGGCACATATCTACCAACACACGCTGATCTTTCCGTGTGTTATCTTTGTACCCATTCATTGACCTAGCATTATTTCGAGTTGCTGGCACATCTGCAAGCCAGATTTTCAACTGCATGTCTATGATCTATCTTTCCTACCAGTAAAGAAGATCAAATTAAACATTGGCCTTTCATGCGCACATATTTACTTATATCAGCATGACCGATTTTGTGATCCGTTGCCGTTTCTCGGAACGATCACCAGCATCGGTCATGACCACCAATTTTAATTTACACAAAGTAAACACTCAAGCGGATACTTTCGCCTGACAGTCCCTTCAACGGGATTAACATATCCCTAAGACAACATATATCACCGAAATATGTTTATGTTAAATGATCTAACAACGGCCATACCCAATGTTTGATTCATTTTTCCAAAATAGATTCCTGCCTTCGGCAAGGGTTTTATTGACTCACATCAATCAAGAATCTATCCCTTGCAGCTGGCGGCAGTGTATCTTGCCCAAACATGTAGCAGCAGATTCGATCTGCTACATGAGTTTTTCCCTGTTTCCTTTTGTTTTGGACCTTCGCCATTGGCGGCGAATCCTTTAGGTTCGTTTTCGTGGGATGTCTGAAAAGAGACATCCAAGAGTCAGTCAGATTTTATTCGCCCAAGGGGACAGATCTTAACCGTCGTTGCGTGCGCATGTGAGAAGTCGATGTAGTTAACCCTTTAAATAAAGTGTCGAATAAAATTTTTCCGTGGTGGTTTAAGTTACCTTAAGTATATCGTGCGTTGTCAACTGAAAATGTAAATTCGTGTAGACAAAGTAAAACATTAAAAGCAAAGTTCACCTATGCTAAAAGTAAACCGAGTTCATTAACATTAAAAGCAAAGTTCACCTATGCTAAAAGTAAACCGAGTTCATTAACATTAAAAGCAAAGTTCACCTATGATAAAAGTAAACCGAGTTCATTAACAATAAAAGCAAAGTTCACCAAACATCCACAGTGTTTTACTTCCTTAAGTGTTCCTGTTCTACTCGATGCGTATAGATCCATTGACATTCCACAGTGACGACGAGCTAAGCCAACTTCAATCGTAGTGAATGTTTTCCGTGGTATATTTGCTCAATCAGCGCCCATACTTGGTGCACATAGCGAATATATCTACACTATCAATTGACCAACCTGAGGCCAATAGCTCGGGAAACTTGTAAGGGCAGACTTTATGGGGCGAAAGTCGCCTGGTGGAATGTGCAGCCCCAGCATCGTAACTGTATAACAACTCCAACGCGATAACCAAAGTTTGGTTATAAATACGCACTGTTTGCAATTACATATTTGCCACGCATTGAAGGATAAATAAAGAACAAATTTAAAAGTAAATAAAATGAACAAATAAAAACTAAGTTAAACACGGAACAACCCAGTGCGTTTTCGTTAATTCAATTTTCCTCCTGGTGAAATTTAATCTTCTTTCCTCTGAGAACAATTTTTGACGACGTAAGTGTTGGCGGGTGAAGTGAACCAAGTGTCGTACGTCGGCATCCATACTTACACACCCACAGGACTCCAACATTGGCATTCCCAAGATCGGATCGCCCATTAATATTGGATATTGATGGAAGTAACGCAGGAATCGGAGCAGTGTTGCAACAGGAAGTCGATGGTAAAGAGAGAGTTGTCGCATATTATAGTCGAGTTCTATCTAAGCCAGAGAGAAATTACTGCGCAACAAGAAAGGAACTGCTGGCTGCCGTAGAAGCCGTTAGGAATTTCCATAAGTACCTCTACGGACGTCGATTCCACCTTCGGACGGATCATGCCGTCCTAAAATGGTTGTTGAATTTTAAGAATCCGGAAGGATAAATAGCTCGATGGATCGAACGACTTCAAACGTACGATTTCCAAATTTCCCGCCGTCAAGGGAAGATGCATAACAACGCTGGTGCTCTATCAAGAAGACCATGTAAGCCAGATTGTAAACATTGTCATAGAGCGGAAGAAAAGCAAGAGGCGTACGACCTTCGAAATGTACAAGTAGAACTACTAGATGGGTGAATGAGTGGTGCTATATGCGCAACTCAACTTCAGGATGAAGATATGTCGCTAATCCTGGAGCACAAAGAAAAGAACGAGCGGCCAACTTGGAACAATATTTCCGACAAGAGTGGAACATTTAAAGCTTATTTGGCACAATGGAATTCCTTGCTGGTGGAAGATGGAATTCTTAAGCGTAAATGGGAAGCCGCGGACGGAAAATCCCATCGAATGCAGATTCTAGTCCCACCATCAAAAGTGATAGATGTTCTAACGGAAATGCACGACGGGGCCCCCGGTGGACATCTGGGAGTTAATAAGACACTTTCAAAATTACGATCTCGATTCTACTGGCTTCACATGAGAGATGAAGTCGAGTCTTGGTGTAGGAAGTGCACAACTTGCACTGCGACCAAAGGACCAATAGCAAAACCAAGGAGCGCTATGAAGCAGTACAACGTGGGCGCCCCTTCCGAGCGAATTGCGATTGATATCTCAGGAACCTTTCCAAAAACCAACGACAACAACAAATACATGTTGGTCATCATGGATTACTTCAGCAAGTGGGTAGAAGTACTTCCAATTCCAAACCAAGAAGCAACAACCATCATTGAGCAGCTTATCAATAAGTGGATCAGTAGATATGGAGTTCCCTGTGAGCTTCATTCCGATCAAGGCCGAAACTTCGAATCACAGATATTTCAAGGCATCTGTGCGGCACTGCGCGTAAGGAAAACCAGGACCACACCCTTACATCCGCAGTCAGACGGAATGGTCGAAAGGTTCAATCGAACAACAAAGGAGCATTTATCGAAGGTCGTTAGTGATCACCAACGAGATTGGGACAAATATGAACAAACCTTTGTCATGAGCTATAGATCGGCTAATCACGATACGACGGGCCATTCTCCAGCAAGAATTATATTTGGACGAGAGATACGATTACCAGCCGATCTGCGATTCGGAATACCGCCAGACGCCATAGCTAAGACCGAAGACTACGTAGCCGAATGGAGAAATCGCCTCGATGAGATTCATCATTTGGTTTGAAAGCAAATCAAGGTATCAAGTGACACGATGAAAAAGAGGTACGACGTTCGAGCCAACACATCCGGATTTAATGCAGGCCATAACGTGTGGCTTTATAACCCTCATCGGCAAAAAGGAAGGTCTCCGAAGTTGCAGCAACATTGGGAAGGACCGTATAAGATTCTCACAAGAATTAACTACGTTGTCTATAGGATTCAACGAAGACCGACGCCAGGATGAAAGTGGTACATCGTGAACGACTGGCGACTTTTGTTAACCCAGAAGACCAGTGAACTTAGTTCGGGACGAACTATTCTATGTGGAGGGTAGTGTGACGCATATGACAATCAGTATAAGAATATTCTAGAAAGTCCAACACAAAGTACTAGAATATTCTAGAAAGTACTGGAAAGCTGGAGACGATGGGCAGTAAAAAATTCGAGGCTATGGAACGGACGGAAACGAAACGCCGAATCAGAATGAAGAAACGGTATTAATACATCGCACACAGATCAGGGAGATAAGTAAGAAGTGAGCAGTCAAAGGCGCGATAAGTCAAGAAATCGTTAAGTGTACGGTAAAAGTAACGGTTGTTATTAGCGGACTAATAAAGTGTTACATTAATTCAAAATCGATTCAACGGCTCCTATTTATTAAAAATAATTAATCCAGCGAACCCTAAGCTCGCTACAATATGAAGGTACCAAAAAATGGGACTACTCGTGGATATCTTCAAAAGATGAAGAGTTCTTCGGGTGTGGTATCTGGATGCTGGCAGAAAGATGGGAAAAAGTAGTGTCTAGTAGTGGACAATACTTTGAACAAAACGTAATGTACCGTTCTTTCACAATAAAGTCCTAAATTTTTATAGAAAACGGCGGAAACTTATTTGTACACCACATATTTTTCATTTTCAATGATTTTTGAAATTAATGGAAAAAATTTTTTTTTATAGTTATCACCATGAAAATTCAATTTACACCAATTCTACAATCACTTTCGTAATCAGACCATCAAAATTCATGTGTACGTAGTTTCAAAAAAAAAAAAAAAAAAAAAACTAGACGTAACTTTATCCTAATGTTACTGACTCATACTGATGAATCAGAACCCACCCAGCGTTATCTTCCGACGATCGTTTATTTATATCACTCCAAAACACTTCTTTCGAAGGTACGAAAAATTACCTAGATCAGTACAGACCGGAAATAGGGCGACTACAGAATTGTACATCTACCACAAAGATGTACAGAGATCGTTAAACAGAATGGATGAATTTATGCATTCAATATACAATTATAAATTCTTAAAAATGATTAATTATTGTTATATTTTTGAAAATGCACATGCTTTTCATTAATTTGTATGGTTGTCTCCAAACAATTTTAAAAGATTTTAAATGCATACCACATTGAAATAGAGAGGCATGAATTTTAACTCCAGATTTTACTTAGTAATTCAAAATTAAATATTTTGCTTAGTAACTCCTCATACTGAGGTGAGTCCAAGTAATATAAACTAGGTACTTCACGACGTCCATATTTCAGCGCATTCTAACACACGTATTCTCAAGAACCAATCTAAATTTAGCCTCGAAAACTACCCCAGCCTGCGTAGAGGCGCGCATGCAATATTGTGACTCTAATTATCTATTCGGTATACGACACCATCGGTTGTTTGGGGGTTTCGTATAATTGTTCAATATATTTTCCCAATACTACTTTTTTTTCTAAGTATAAATAGGTTTTGTTCTAACTTTTATGGCCTCGTGGTTTAATGATAGACACGACCCGGCATGGGAAGCAGTCTACGATAAGTTAAATCAAAGCAAAAAACAGACAATTATTGTATTACATCATATCGACAGCGAATACAAATACTGACCAAGAAAATAGAATAACCACCACTGCTATACTGGAAGCACATGTTGGGTAACTGGACAGGAATAGTCCGTGTTTATAGTAGCACTGTGACACCGAATCCGGCAGGCCGGTACGTGTTTTGTTTTTCGTACTTCTGCCGCCAATAAAGCCACTACTTGTTGACTCCTCCGATGACATGTTGACTTTGATTTTATTTGTCTATTATGGTTGATGTTCCTTTATTAGTTTTCATTACACTTGTTAAATGGAAATATGTTGGTAAGTGCGCGTTGTTTTCTAGCTTCGATGGACGGCGATCCGAGCCTTTGAAATTTGCGAATTGGAATTTATGGGAACAGAAGCGATATAAATATTGAATTAACTAGAACTAGCAAATTTTATTAAAAACACTCGATAACTGATTGCATCTTGTGGGTACATTGTAATCACTTTGCTTTTTTACTATACAAGGTAGATATCATATTTTAAATATGTGCAGTTAATAAACATAACCTTTTGATTAGGACACGTATGAAACTTGATCATATTTTTAGTTTGCAATAATGACACTTGCGATGATTAGCTTATGTATTTTTCAAATATATTCATTTGCTAATTAATTGGTAATAAAATGTTTTACTCAAATGCGTAAAGTTTCCCCGAACTGTCCAAAACTGCGCGGTACAGAGCCAAACCTTCGCGTTCGAATTAACGAATGTTGCACAAATGTCAAAATTTGTTGAGATATTAAAATATTCGAAGGAAATTTTAAGCATTCGGTAAAATTTAGGGAATTTTTCCTTATCAACCGCCGCATGAGTTGCCAATGTCAGCAATTGTATCTATTGATATAAAGTATTATAGGAAGTTAGAACGATAAGTGCTGGAATCGGAGTAAAGTCCATAGTGTCGGCTGAAATAGAGGGAGACAGAGAGAGTAGAGAAAAGAAATTGGTTTTGAATGCCTGAATATCCACGTTAGGGCTCAGACTGAGGAGCGTTTATCAATCTTTTTCAGTCCCTTCAAAGTATGTCTGCAACTTGGATCAAAGTACACTCTACGATTTTCGGCTCACGCGGATAAACGTTGGGGGCAAAGGAACATAAACTTCGAGTATTATAATGTAGTGAGCTAAGCATACGCTGGATTAATTATTTTTAATAAATAAGGGCCGTTAAATCGATTCTCTTTGCAAATATATATTATTAATAACAACCGTTAATAACAACCGTTTCTTGATATTTCGCTTCTTTACTTATCGCGTCTTTGACTGCTTATTTCACTGCCTACTTCTTACTTCTTGATCTGCGTGTGACGTATTTATACCGTCTCCTCATTCTGATTCGGTGTTTCGCTTCCGTCCGTCCATAGCCTCGAATTTTCTACTGCTCCTAGTCTCCAGTTTTTCAGTACTTTCTAGAATATTCTAGTACTTTGTTTTGAACTTTCTAGAATAATCTAGTACTGATTATCATATGCGTCACGATAACAAAAAAGAATTTGTGACATCAAAAGATACGGCCAAGAACGTTAGAAGAGTTAGTGAAGGCAAGAAGGTTGGAAAAAATAGGAAAAAGCAATAAAAAAATATGGACCGCTGAATTTTGGTTAACCCTTGTTACGTGCGGCTTCCGCCATCCCCATCGTTTGTTTAGTTTTAAATATTGTGACGCATATGACAATCAGTACTAGAATATTCTAGAGAGTCCGAAACAGAGTACTAGAATATTCTATAAAGTAATAGAAAACTGGAGACTAGGAACAGTAGAACATTCAAGGCAATGGAACGGGCGGAAACGAAACGCTGAAACAGTATAAATACGCCGCACACAGAGCATAGCGAGGAGTATGAAGTAGGAAGTGGAACAAGCGATTGCTGAGGAGTAAGAAGTAGAACGTGAAGCAAGCGATAAGTGTAGTAGTAATAAGTAAGCAGTAAAAATACGCGATAATTACGGAAGCGATAATAAAGAAAACGTTAAGTGTACGGTAAAAAGTAACGGTTGTTATTACGGACTAATAAAATATCACATTAATTCAGAATCGATTTAACGGCTCTCATTTACTTACAAATAATTAATCCAACGAACTCTAAGCTCGCTACAATTGGTGTCAGAAGTGGGATTAATTATTGGTGAAATAAATAAGTCTGTGGACGTGTATTGCGACGATGGCAGATCGACATTCGGAGAAGAGTTCGCAAACGTTGGACATTTCGGAGATGTTCAGGATTATGATGGCAAAATTGGATGCGCAAGCTGCAAAATTGGATGCGCAAGCTGCAGACGTTAATGCAAAATTCGACGGCGTAAATTCAAAATTGGATGCGCAAGCTGCAAAATTGGATGCGCGAGCTGTAAAATTGGACGCGCGAGCTGCAGAGTTTAAGGCAAAATTGGATGCGCGAGCTGCAGAGGTTAATGCAAAATTGGATGCCCAAAGGCAGTGTATGAAAGAATTCTGGGACTCGAAAGCAGAAGAATCTGAGGATGAGGAGGAATTGGAGCCACATGAAATGAAGAAACTCAGAAAGAGCAAAGCTATGGTCGACAGCAGTGAGGAAGAGGAGGAAAATGACGATGATGTGTTACGTGAAGAACTGAAGGATTTCATCGATGATAACCCGATTGAAAGGACGGCAGTGATGATGAAGACACTGATGCTTCAGGCCGTTCCCTGAAACGGATTTACAATGATGATGACGAGTTGGACGACCGACTGGAAGACGACGACTGTGATCTTATTGAAAAGAATCTTGGTTTGAAAGTCGAAGGCAGAAAGCGTTCCAAGCGTCTGCGTCGTACACAGGACGAAGAAAGTGATGGAGAGGAAGACGACGACTGTGACCTTATTGAAGAGAATCTTGGTTTGAAAGTCGAAAGCAGAAAGGGTTCCAAGCGTCTGCGTCGTACACAGGATGAAGAAAGTGATGGAGAGGAACAGCACGTCGATGAAGGTTCAGCACGTGAGGCTGTAGACGAACAGCTATTCGACGACGAAGACGATGTTAAAGGCCGCTCTGAACGCAGTCACAGGGAAACAGAGGCGGCAAAACATTTCAATGATGAATTGGAAAGGGGTCACTTTACTGATTTGGACAATGAAATCCGTAAAACAGATATTCCTGAGCGAATGCAATTGCGCGAAGGTCCGGTAACGCCTGTTCCAGAGGGACCCAATAAACTACAAGATGAAGCTGAATGGATTTACAAACATGCGTGTTGTAAATCAACTGCTTCCGAACAAGAGAGATCAACGGATGTTGGAGGTTGAGACCGCTATTGTAAGCCACCACATACGGGGGGAAAGATCAAGCAAGCCCTAGATTGTAGGCGTAATCAACAGCTAGAGGTGCCGTTCATTGCGTTCTCTAGAGAAGAACACGTGAAACCAGAATTAGCGTGCGACGATCTATGGAAAGTCTATTACTACGACGCACGCTGGTGTTTATTGTCAGCTCCAAAGAACAAACCGCTCCAGTTATTTGAAAAGATGCGGAACTACCAGTTGGATACGGTTATGAAATCGACAGATGCTCCAATACCAGATGATACGCGTGTAAGTAAAGATGAAGATCTAGACCGCTTACATGATGTGCAAACTCCAGAAGAGGTTAAGGGTGTGCACATGCATTTTCTCTTATACTATACGCATGAGATCCCTAAAATGCAAGAGGAATTCCGTCGTCAGGAGAAGGAAGAATGGTGACAGGCCAGAGCTGGCGTGAAAAGGAGAGCGGTAGAAAATTTGAAAGAAGGTCAAGAACTTCCACCGCCGAACGCCAAGATGAAAGTGGTGCATCGCGACCGACTGGCGGCTTTTGTTGGCCCGGGAGATCAGTGAACTTAGTTCGGGATGAACTAATCTAGGCGGAGGGTAGTGTGACGCATATGACAATCAGTACTAGAATATTCTAGAGAGTCCGAAACAGAGTACTAGAATATTCTGTAAAGTAATGGAAAACTGGAGACTAGGAACAGTAGAACATTCAAGGCAATGGAACGGACGGAAACGAAACACTGAAACAGTATAAATACGCCGCACACAGAGCATAGTGAGGAGTAAGAAGTAGAACGTGAAGCAAGCGATAAGTGTAGTAGTAATAAGTAATAAGTAAGCAGTAAAAATACGCGATAATTACGGAAGCGATAATAAAGAAAACGTTAAGTGTACGGTAAAAAGTAACGATTGTTATACGGACTAATAAAATGTCACATTAATTCAGAATCGATTTAACGGCTCTTATTTATTTACAAATAATTAATCCAGCGAACCCTAATCTTGCTACAATATAATATAATAGTAGATGGTAAGGTGGTGAAAAAGCACACGATCCACGTGTTGAATGTACGAACATACTTTTGTTCGATTGTGGATCGTGTGGAAGCTGGATCCCTTTTCGGAGTGGATGGAGATAGAGAGAGATAAAGGTTTTAGTGCGCTTAGCTGAGCAAAAAACAGCAAGTTTTGGGTTCCGTTTTGAATCTGAAGGTAAGAGGAGATGATGAGTGTCGGTTCAAAAAAAACAGTTGTAGTAAGAAAAGAAAAAGAGCAGCAACGCCCCGGTTCGGGTGGCAGAAGACTGTAAAAAATTGTAAAAAAGAAAAGATTGTTTTTTGATTCATTATTAGTGATTGTAACGGGAATGTTTGATGTTGCCCGCTGTTCCCTTGTATAGAGGAGCCCGATGAAACTTGTAGCGAAACAGAACCACAAGAAAACCAAAACTGAACTCGAGGTGGGTCTTTAGGTTTTTTATTGTCTAAGTCGGATGCGACTTGGTTTATAAATCATTAATAACGCACAACAATTTAACTTTTCTACATGAGATTGAGTTTATTTATTTATTAATTTATGTAGGATCAGCAGCAATGACTCGGACGGTGTGCGCGCAATGATAGCTGGTGGCGGACTGACTCATTGGGCATAACTGCCAATTCAAAAAAGGAGGCTATGACCTCATCGTGGTGACAATCGGCCAGTTGGTGCCAGCTGCTGCGGAACTGGTATACACTGCGAATGTACTAGATTTCTCCAGTACATTCCAGCACATTTAATTGCCAATCCGCAACAGTGATAATAGCACGGCTTTGTTTTGTCAGAAATAAAAAACTTTATAACGTATTCGTAATTGTTTTTACCACAAAATATATATAGAAGTTGAGCTGAAATTTGGTGATTACTTATTAAATGAATCGCTGACTTTTTGGAAGAAGTTGACAAGACTGACTGAGAAAAGGAGTCCAAGCTGCAGCTAAAAGAAATCTCTGTAGACGAAATACTAGATGCCCAACGCAGAGAGCAGGAATAACGACAGGTAACCAATTTTATTTATCAAAATTTCTGTGGCGGAATACGTCACACCCTTAATCTACATGATACTTTGTAATCATACTCCAGTTAATAAATCCGATTTCGTTAAAATAATACACAATGTGTGAGGTTCTACCCAATTTGTCTCTCGCGTCGATGCGGCCCCAGCCGCTGGCACCTCTGGCGGCGGGTGATGTCTGCGAGTCGAAGAAAACCTGCGAGCGGTTGCGGCTGACGTCCGGTTCTGGTGTCGAAGAAAGCCGCAGTTGCTGGAATATCTATTCTCGGGCTCCTTGAGGACGTCTGGCTTAGGCTGTGAGGATTTGCAAGTAAAGTGATATTCGTCACATGTGGCGGTGTATTGGCAAACGACCAGCCAATACGTAATTCCCTTGCCGTGCCACGATGTGGGATGTAGTCTCTAAAATCAATAATGTAATATAGACAAGGAGAAAAGAATACCTAACTTTGAGGTGCAGCAATTCCAGAACAATTCGTTGTTAACAATAAACGTGTTGGGTTTTAGTTACTAAAAAACTGGAATTTATTTACATGATTCCTTAGATTTCACAGGATTAATTTGGTACAACTATGTCGCTCGAATGGTTAACAAAGAAGAGATAGTTTTGTTTACATTGCTTGACAACCAATTATTCGATTATGTTAGCTAATTGCTGATATTTGTTATGTTGTAGCTACGGGTAGCATTCAGTTGCGCATTCGCTGGTTGTGTCCAGTGCGAATCCGCAACATTCCACCCGCCTTCGCCAACCATTGGCGAATCATCTGGCTCCTAGGGATGGTCATCCGGAGCTTGATCGTGGGGTCCCTCCTCCAGTGGAAGGATACTTATTTTTGCGACGGGTCTCGTGAGTATGCCGGTAGCGGTCCGCCGCAGTCCAGAAGAGTTTTGAAGATGGAAGGGTTTTGGACGACCCGGAGGGTTGATGATTACGGAATGGTCCCCTTCGTTGCTGGAGGCTGTTATCTTTGCTGGCCATGGAACTGGCCATGTGATCTGGGTTGGAGTTGTAAGTTCGCACCCACGCTCAGTGATCCCGTGCTGGCTGGTGATTGGCCTCACTATCTCGAGACAAGTGGTGGTGACGAGTGCTGCGTCCATTAGCACCCGTTCGAAGTTAGTGGCCGACAAGATGCGGTCGTTTGCGGTTGAGTCCGCAGCATTCAGTCGGATGCGGCGGCTAGGACTCGGTCGGTCCCTGAATACTGGGGAGCGTCGCCCGCCACACGGGGCATTGCGCGCTCTTTGATCAATGGTGGCAGTTGGGTGTTGCCTAGAACAGTGCCAGGTTTCCGGTAGTGATACATCCGGGGTAGTTGTAGCGGCGTGGGTTTCTTTCAGGCTTGCTGGAACCAAGTACGGGTCGTTTTTCCTTACAGCCTCGAAGATGACCTTCCATTTTGAGTTCATTACTTTCGCTCTTTTATTATCGAAGGTGATTGTGAATCCTCTGTCAGCGATTTTGTTCACAGACATTAGAGTCGCCCGCAGATCGGGGACGTGTAGAACGTTATCCACTTTTACGTTTCGATATTTGCCTTTGTGATGATATTTGACTGGGTGATGGTGTTTATGTTGCCTCGTCCGGCGATGTCGGTTGAGGCACTGTTGGCAAGTTTTAGTTTCATCGGATGAATTTCATTGTATCCTTCGAATGCTTCGGTGTTACTCGACATGTGGGATGTGCTTCCGTTGTCCAGGCACCACCCCGCACTGACAGTCGACTTAAAAGCCTGAAATCCGTGTTGCGCTGAGTAGGTGTAAGCTAGTACACTTGAACCGTAGTTGTACGTCTTGTTTTCCTTTCCTCGATCTTTAGATAATCCCGGTCATTTTCTGTTGAGAGAGCGGCACTCGGTGCCCCTGGCCCGGCTTTTGCGCGATGGTAGCATTTGTAGGTTTCTGGGGTGATTGTGTTCATGGCGTTTATCCTCCGTCCTCGTGTCGCATTGTTTGGTGGCCATTGTGCCTTCGGCTTCATATCGCTCGTTGGTGCGGCTGGTGTCGCTTTCCTCGAGTATCTTGATTCGTAGCGCCTCCGGTGAAGGTATCTCGTCTCGGGATTCTATGGCGCATCTGAAGTTCTCGAACTTCGGGGAGAAACTATACAGGAGCATGATGCATAGCAGATCGTCGTTTATTTCGATTTCCATGTCGTTCAATTTATCGACGGTGTCAAAGAAGTCACTTAAGTGTGTTCGCACGTCGTCGTGATCGCTCATTCGATGAAGCGTCAGTCTCTTCAGTAGACTGGCTTTCCTGGCCGGACCGATTCAGGTTTCACGATTTCTCCAGTCACATAGCCCCATGCGTCGTTCTTTGCTAGGATCGCCTCCATCTGCAGCTTCCAAGTGTCGAAATTATCCTTCCGCAGTTGTTCGATGCTCGCTGTGAATGGCGCCATTTTGTTGATAGACGAGAATTTAGCTTTTCTGTGTTGTTTGTAGGTTTTCCACGCGTTTATCCAACCGTGACTCTATTTCGCAGTGCTCTGGTGAATGCCTGGGCCCATAACCTGTTGAAGAGTAATGGAGACGAATGGAGGATAACACGTGTTTGGACCTCCGTGCGCTGAAGCTGTTAGTTGATGAAAGAGAGTGATGATGTGCACGTACATCATCAGGAAGCTTTTGCAACTTGACGAAATGCAAAATGGTGGATGTTCGTCAAGTTCAACCAATTTCATTGTCGCCGGTGGCGGCATCGGATGTACACTAATGTAGAACATTAGATGTCCAAAATTAACTTTCTTCCTTCTAATTCAAACATCTTTATATGCAAAGAAGACTCAGCCACCGATTGAATCAATGATTTCTATATTTCACGTAACTTTGCAGCATTCATATTTTGGTGTAATAAACCTCTTGGAATGTTTTGGCAATATGCGGTTATTTTTTTTTTAAATCAGCTTTCAGAGCCCAACCTACCTCTTGGAGGACCCGTAATGACTCTTATATTAAATCGACTTAAATTAAAAGCAGTTTAAATATAAAAACATCGTTACTGTTTTGACGAATTATAATAATCTTTTACATATCAGTTATTGTTATGTTTAGTAAGTTATTCCATCATCTAGTTGTATCTAATGTATACGTCATTGTATTCTAAATTTAAGAACAGTTTAGAGATTTCATTATAATATACTAAATGATGAACGGTATTATGTATAATAACAATAATATTAATATAAAAAAGAATAATAAATAACAGTAAATAATTATGTTATAAAAGTAATAACACAGAATCTCTTTTTAAAAAATTATTTAACTGCACTTTAATTCTTTTCTTTGTGCCTTTACCATTGTTAGGCACCACTGACTTATTTGCACATCAAAGTCAAACAACCGCTGTAATGCTTTGGAGGGATTTGTCTCTTATTCTGATATAAGTTGGTGATTAAAACATAATAAAGAAGAACGTCTGTTTGTAGTGCAGATTAAAGTTATATCTTCAGAAAATTAATGTTATTTACAACAAATATAAAATAAAGTCGGTTCATGGCATCTTACACATTCAGTCAGCAACGATTTGTTCCAACACCTCCCGAGAAGGGCAGCTTCCCATTAGATCACGAAAATCTTTGCAAGACATTCTACATTAAATATATGAAGTGCCTTCGGGATAGCAACGACACCAATTCAGAGTGCCGACAGCAAGCAAAAGAATACCTCGCATGTCGAATGGACAACAATTTAATGGAAGTTCTACCCATGTCCAAGCTGGGCTTTGAAGACAACACCAACAAACAATCCTAAATATTTTACAAAAAAACAATTACACAATTAAAAACCATGAAAAATATCCTTATCGGCTGCACAGGAAGCGTTGCTTCTATCAAACTACCATTATTAATTAGTCAGTTATCTGATTCTAGACCAGATTTATGGGTGAATTCCGATTGTGAATCAAAAAGAAATTCATTAACTGTATTCATGTAATTGCAGATAAAAATTATTGCCACTGAACATGCCACACATTTTTTCAACACAAAATATATTCCTCACGGAGTTGAACTTCTGTACGATGAGGATGAATGGAACTCTTGGAGAACACGTGGGGATCCTATTCTGCACATAGATTTGGGGAAATGGGCGGATTTACTGGTTATCGCACCATTGGATGCCAATACACTTGCCAAAATCGCATGTGTACTACTCATATATTTTATATTAATGGACTTATAAACACAAAAAATCATTTTCAGGGTATTTGTGACAATTTGTTGACGTGCACGGTACGTGGGTGGGATTTTTCGAAACCTCTGCTCTTTTGCCCTGCCATGAATACTAGAATGTACGATCACCCACTGACTAGGGAACAAATTACAAAGTTGCGGAGTTGGGGATATCGGGAAGTTCCATGCATAACAAAAACTCTCGCTTGTGGAGACACTGGTGCTGGTGCAATGGCAGAAGTGGAGGCTATTGTGGAACATATTTTTGGTAAGTGGATCGCCAATAAATATTTAACGTAGTTTCTCATTAAGTATGCTTAAGGTTCGCTTCATATTTTGGCTAATTCTTTCGTACGCATAAGAATTGCATTCATTTTGACACCATTAGGTAGTATTTTTTAAATCATACCTAATGTGTGTGGTAGAGCACTAGAACATAAGCAGTACTAACTGCCTGATGAGAGAATTCTCTGATTGTTTAATCCTCTAAAGCTATCGTGGGCCCGGGCTTCTGCCATGCACGATTAACAGAGTTGTGTAGTATTACAACGTTGCACCTACGTACTAAAACATACTCAGCATTTCCTATCCCTCACTTCACGGGTTTTTCTTCGCGTGGCTTGTCAAAATGACGGTGATGGTCCAGGCGTCAATACACCGGTTCTGTTCTCATCTTCCAGCTTAAATACTTAAATATTTGCTTTTGGTACTTCAGATCATTTCGTTATATCAGCAAATGTCCGCTAACCATCATCAAGGTTAATGGAAGATCTCTTAAAATAATTGAATTGTTGGGAAATTAAATTGGTCGTTGTTTTTCCACCGATGTGGAAGATACAGATGACACAATAATAGTAGTGGTTGTACTTAATATGCGGAGTGAAGGATATCAAACGCCCTGTGAGTAGAACGTTAGAATATACTCACAGCTATGCCGGCTTGTCGTATGAGGCGACTAAAGGCCGAGTGGCAGGTGGGATCCCAACGCCCGGTGAAATACCGCCCCATCAATCTATAGGCTCCGTGAAATGGACGGGAGAAATCCCTGACCATCTTTTGGAATTTGGCTGATGGACCGGTTCGAGAAAAGGTTGTTTTAGGTGGTAGTCGGTCCCAAGGTGAGATACCACTCCGTCATGCTGTACATTCCGCGATATCGTCGAAAAAAATCTTCGACTATGTTTCGGATGTATGACTGATAGCCCGGACTGACACGGAGATAAGTCATGATGGTATAGCGTTAAGCAAGGATAGTGAAGAAGGTGAATTGAACACACGATGAAACGGTTGAAAAGCGAAGCAGTGAAGCATCAGACTACTGACCGTGTTTAGAATTTGATTTCCAAACTCGACTATACTCCACTGATGTGAATTATTTTTGTTTATCGCTTGGTATACGGTTCTGATGTATTTTTCTTCGATTTTTCGTTCGGTGTTCTTCACTATTTTTGCTTGTGAATTGTGTGTGTATCTGTTAGAATCGCCACAATGGTACCTTCTGAAATAAAGAATTTCGGAAGTAAACTAGTTTCCCATTCGGGTCTCCGGGGGCGAGGGACTATGTCAGGTGGAACATCATGCAAATATTATGATAAATAACCGAACTCTAAGAAATTCGTCATCGCATAATCGGGCTCACTCTCAAGGCTCTATCTACGCACGTCTGGTAACAGCATTTTGTAACATCAGGGGTACCGGTTTTTCCAATACGAATGTAAACGCCGTCCACCAATATTTGGAAATAGCGGAACCTGATATCCTTGCCCTAACTGAGACCCAGGTCGATTCCTCAACTGAGTCGACATATCTTCGTTGTCAGGATACGACTTACATTCGACATTCCGTTTTAAGGACGGAGTCTGCGTTTTCACGAGGTCCGATCTGGCTTGCCAGAGAATGGAAGCGTTGGAACCCAGTAACATGCACATCATATGGTTGAGGATGGTGCTGAGGAGTTCTGTTAAATTTCTTTGTTGTCCTTAGCGCTCCCCGAATGACGATCGACCAGCGATATTTTTCGAATATCTTTCACAAACCGTCGACTGGATACAGATCAACCACCCTGCTTCTGAAATTGTTATCCTTGGCGATTTTAATGTGCACAAGTCCGGCTGGTTGTTACATTCTAACAGAACCGACGAGGCTGGGAGGCTGGCGGAGATGTTTGCTGTAAGCCACAACTTGACTCAACTCGTGGAGGAGCCGACGCGAGTGCCGGATGCCCGAGGCGATTGTGCGAACACCCTGGATCAGTTTTTGACATCCGAACTGAGTATTTATACCGTAGAGGTTTCTGCGCCACTGGGAAACTCAGATCACTGCTTGGTATCTGTCGCGCAAGCACTTGCATATTAAGCGAATAACCGGCCTAGGCACCTTCGCCATGTATGGAAGTATGGGGCTGCTAACTGGGACGATTTGCGAGATTTCTTCGCATCCTTTCCATGGTCGGAGGTGTGCTTCGGAGACTCCAATGTTAACGCTTGCGCGGAGTCAGTATCAGAGATTATTCTTCTCGGGATGGAGATCTATATTACACATTCCATCAAACGAAGTTCGTCTGATAAACCTTGGTTTGATAAAAAAATGCGAGCTGATTACAGCGGCAAAAAATAGAGCTTTTAATTATTATGCGAACTCCCTAGATCGGTTTTTCACACCCGAGACGAGCATTTATACCGTCGAGATTGCTGCGCCACTGGGAAACTCAGACTACTGGGAATTTAACGCGCAACCACTTGCATTTCAATCCAATAACCGACCTAGGCCACTTCGCCATATATGGAGGTATGGGGCTGTTAACTGGAACGATTTGCGAGATTCTTTCGCATCCTTTCCGTGGTCAGAGGTGTGCTTTGGAGACTCCGATGTCGATGCATGCACGGAATCGGCCACGGAGATTATTCTTCTCAGGATGGAGATCTACATTCCAGATTCCATTAAACGAAGTTCATCTGTTAAACCTTGGTTTGATAAAAAATGCGAGCAGAGTAGCGGCAAAAAATAGAGCTTTTAAACAACGGCGCTCTAATCCCGCCGAGGTAAACAAAACGAATTTTGTTAGAATCAGAAACGCGTGCAACCAGGGGATTGATACCGCGAAGAAAGCTCACAACGACAGGGTGATCGATAAGCTCCTTCGGTGCCCAACTGGTTCGCGCTCCTTCTGGTCAATGGCAAAAGCTGTCAGCGGTAATTTCGCATCCCCCTCCTTCCCTCCGTTAGTGACAGACAGCGGGACGTTAGTCACGAATTCAAAGGACAAAGCTAACGTGTTCGCGAATTTATTTTCCGCGACTTCAAACCTCGATCTCGGCCTTTTGGAGCCACCTGTGATCGCCTCGGTACGGTCTTCCATGCGGGATGTGAGATTTCGGCTGCGTACTATTCACCGCATTCTACGTGAACTGCACTGCAGGAAGGCAACCGACCCAGACGGGTCGATAGCATTATTGTCTATGTTATCTAAGGTGGTGGAAAAGGTCATCAATTCCGAGTTAATTAAATATTTGAAGGGCAACGGACTTCTGAATATCGTCAATACGGATACCTTTATAACCAATGTATGGACATCTGCGATTGAGAAGCATGGTGAGTCAAGGGCGGTCGCATTGTATATCTCCAAGGCTTTTGACCGCGTCTGGTACGGGGCACTGCTGAGCAAACTTCGTTCATATAGACTTTCCCAGCAACTCTGCGACCGGACGAAGAGCTTCCTCGAAAATGTATCGATTTGGGTTGTTGTGGACGGCGTGTGTTCGGATCTGTATCCTATGAATTCGGGGGTGCCTCAAGGTTCTATTTTGCGTCACATAAATGATTTGTTGGAGACAACGGATAACAAGGTGGTCAGTTTGAATGGATGATAGTACGTTTGTTTCCTCCTTTTCGAGTGTTCGATTGGTACATCAACGTCGCACCAGCTGAGATGTAGACAGATTGACTCTCTGAATCGGGACTGGATAAGGTCCTGCAGTGGGAAAGGGCCAATCTCGTCTACTCCAATGCAGCGAAGACACAATATACAACATTCACAAAGCAAAGTGGATCATCGGTTCCACAGCTGATGATGAATGGCCAAGCCCTCGAATCTTGGGAAAGCTTGAAATTGCTCGGCGTCACTGTCTCTGGGAACGTATCGTGGCATAATCACGTGCCGAACATCGCCAGGTCAGCCTCAGGAGCTGTCTTTTTAGAGCCAAGAACTTACTCCGGCCCAACTTCGTCTATATAAATCCCGAATTATACCCGCGCTCGAATATTGCTCTCCTGTTTGGAGCTCTGCTTGACCTGCTTGACAGCCGAGACGAGCGGTCCGCCTGATCGGGGACTCGGCGCTGACGTCGGGACTACAGTCGCTATCTCATCGAAGACGCGTAGCCGACCTCTGTTTCTTTTACAGATATTATCACGGGTACTGGTTTTCGGAGATTCGTGGTATTGTTCCACGCAATTCGGTTTATATGCGCTCCGCAAGACAATCCGATGGATCGCACCAGTTTGCGGTTCATCTCCCGACGACGCGAACATCCCTGCATCAGAACTCGTTCCGTTACAGAGCGAGGAAGCTTTGGAACTCTCTTCCCGCGCGAGTGTTCCCGAAGCGTTACAACCTGCAACAGTTCAAAAAGAACTACAACAGTTATTTGGTGACATCTCGGGGCACCCATTCGGCGCTATTGGTTCGCTTCTCCCGAGAGAAGTGTAATAAAAAAAAAACTTTCGTCAAATGTATGATCCAATCGTGATTGCATGATTTAATGATGATTTACCTCGCTGGAAGGAGTTTGTCAACAATGTTAAATACAAATATATACGAGAAAAGCAACCTGGAAATTTATCTCAGTCAAACACAACCCCGCAGATTGTGCTTTTCGTGGCCTAACTCCTGCTCAGTTCATCTCACACCGCTTGTGGTGGTCCGGACCTGAGTGGTTATCACTACCTGCTTACGAATGGTCTCGATTCCACGCTGAAGATATTTCTGACATTGGTGCGGAATTACGTCCTAGTGCGGCGCATACAGCTACAACCGCAGCTTATATGCCGTTCGGGTTTCTTTTCGATAAGCACCTTTATAGCGTTTGGGATGATAGTGAAGAACGTGTGATTTGAACTGACGCTATGACAGCTAGAATCACCAAAAATTGAACCAATGCGCAACACATCAGGTTACTGGCCGTGCTTAGAATTCGATTTTTAAACTCAAGTATATTCCACTGATGTGAGTTGTTATGTTATCGCTATGGTATATGGCTCTGATGCATTTTCTTATTCAATTTGCGTTCGGTGTACGCCATACATTACTTTAACAAAACTTCTCAGAGTCACTGCTACAGCTCTACGTGCCAACTCAGTCTTCAAGAAGATTCCAGGCTCTCAGATCAGCATCACTCCGCTCAATCCAGCGGATTTACAATCAGCTCTAATATTTTGGATTCGGTCATCTCAAAAGGCTTATCTCTCTTCAGAAATGCATAAGTTATCGCAAGGCAAGTCTTTACCTCATCCCACGCTCTATCTCGGCTCACAGCATGCGTCGATCAGACTGGACTTATACGGGTTGGTGGTCGTCTACAAAACTCAAAGTTGGACAGCCCATGGGTCAACTTCCAGAATCACGAGTTACACCCTTTCTGGTTTTCGATAACACTGGTGTTGATTATGCCGGTCCAATAACTCTTAAATTCTTTCAAGGACGAGGTACATGGTGCTAAAGGGATGGATAGCTATATTCGTGTGTTTCTCCACTTCAGTAACTCATCTTGAGGCGGTCACCGATTACTCAACATATGGATTTCTCAAGGCCTTCAGACGATTTGTAAGTTGTCACGGTATTTTCGAAACACTCTACAGTGACTGCGGCACAAACTTCAAAGGTGCAGATACCGCTCTCCGACAACTACTCACTGGAATATCGAAAGAATCAGAACTGCTCGCAAATGATGATATTCGATGATTTTTCAATCCAACTGGAGCTCCTCAAATGGGAGGAAAATGGGAAGTTGCAGTTAAATCTGTAAAATGCCATCTACAACGAACAATTGCCGACACTCTACTCACATACGAAAACTTTACAACCCTTTTATGTCAGGTTGAGGCAGTTCTCAACTCTAGTGCGGTCAGCTCATTATCAGACGATCCTGAAGATTTATCTGCTGTAGCTCCAGATCATTTTATTCGGAGTGCGGCTATCAATACCGTACCTGAATCTAGCCCTACCTCAGTACCATCATCTCGTCTCTCTCACTTTCAACCCATTCAAGAGCGTTTTCAACATTTCTGGGAACGATGGTCTTCAGGATGTCTCCAAGCTCATCAATCAACTTCGACGTGGCAAACAGCTCAACACAATATCCAAATCGTATCTCTCGCCAGAGTTACTCAGCTACATCCGAGTCGTGATGGACTTACAAGAGTCGTCACTATCAAGACTGCCACTTCAACATTTACTCGTCCGATCTCAAAACTTGTACAGTTACCAGTAGCAAGTAAGGAGACAGATGCTCCATCAGCTCACCCATCACAACCCAAATAACTTATCCAAGTTATAGAAGGCTGGGGAATGTTCCAAAACGTTCGCTGTTGAATATCACGAAAAGGTGGCTACCCGCCTACAGGTGGCTCTAATATCTACTGCTCAACTGAAGGTTATGGTCAACGAACAAGATCGAAGCCAGCCATCTTTCAACAATTGGTTTTTCTGCTTTTTCGTGGAATGGACGTGGAATTCTGTGCTCAAAGTGATTCGTTAACGATCGCAGTTTTGTTTTCTATTGAACTATTGAAAGATTAACTAAATCAACTCACTACCTAGCAGGGAAAACTTTAAGGGTGAATGTAGCCCATATAATAAGTAATGAAAAACAGAGTTTCTATGGTGTACCACAAGGCTCTAAATTAAGCCCAATTATGTTTATTTTGTTTACTAACAAACGTGTCTTCAAAAGGAGTACAGCGTTTACTTACGCCGATGATATTGCTATCGTTGTAAAGCACAAGCGTCTGGATGTCTCAAAAACAATAATGAATTTGATAACGCTAAAGGGTGGTGCCATGGTAATAAACTTTGTAAAAAACCAAAGTCATGCACATACGCACGTCAAATCAACCAAGAGGTGCCATTAACATTAAAGCAAAAACAAAAAACTGATAAGAACAAATTGATGCACCATATCAAAGTACTGTTAGGTACGGTTCGGGTATAGAATTGGTCTCGAAGAAAATCCAAATTGTACGTAGTTACTGATTGTTGATCGTTATCTAAATTGTTGTTTCTATTATTTTTTCCACCATCATCATCGGCACTACAACCGGGATCCGGTCTTGGCCTTATTTAACAAATCTCTCCACCGGTCCCGGTTTCGAGCCGATGTCATCCAGTTTGGCACTCCCAGGCTCTGGGCGTCCTGGTCTACGCCATCCCTCCATCGCAGGCAAGGTCTACCGCGCTGTCTCCTTCCATACATTATTTTTTCCACCACTGTATGTCAAAGGGAAGGGAGTGAGTATTTTGTAAGATCGAATGAGTTTTGGACCGATGTCCTCTGACATTTTGATAGTAAATGGTTAAGGGGAGAATGTTGGAACACCACATTGCGAGTGGGGTGGGCAGCCGATTAGAGCCAGATGCCATTCTCGTGCTAATGTATTGACGAAAAGCCGAGAGGTCTTTTGTTACTTTAAGGGGAGCTATTGAAATTTCCGTGGAATTTTATATACAGATTACGAAGGCTAGGGATGTCGGTGGGTAGACTTTCCTGTTGAATGGAAACCTTGACACTCGTGGGGAAATGCATCAAAAATACATAGATAAAATTCTGAGTGTCAATCTCTAAGTTGCATCTCAAAATTAGATATTGGCGAACAGCCACGCCGCCCGAAAAATGAACGCCTCAATGATGCCGACGACGATATTGAACGTGACACAGAAGGGCAGTGCAAGGAAGCCAACGAGAAACTGGTCAAGGGAGGGAACCTGTATCCCCGAGAGAAGGTTGAAAAAATCTTGGAGCTATAATGCGCCAGGAGCAGAAGTTCCTGGAAGCGCCAAGAAAATGTGGAAAGGAAACCTTGAGAACATATTATGTAGAACGAGGCCGAAAGACAGGTTAAGAAATGCAACCGACGGAGCAAACATGACATCATTCACGACTATAAGAAAGGCGAGAGAAAGCTTTTCCAAATTCATTTATTTTCAGGCTATCCTTGACCAGTCAGTCAATACAGTCTACTACACCGTCGGGAGTTTACGAACCCGTTGTGGGCCAGCCACCCGTCAACTAAACCATAACACCGTCATACATAATATTTCATATTAGTTGAACAAGTACCTGCGGCACGCATGCCGTTATTTCATATTTTTGTCATCATCGGTGCCATAAAGGAATGTTTTATCAGAGAGACAGCTTGCTTACACTCTAGTTAGGATGAGATTTAGATATTGTTTAACTCTTAGAATGTGATTCCAGCTAGTCGTGTTGAAAGCGTTTTTGACATCTAGTGTCACTGTTACGGACCTCGCGTCCATGTCCTCTCCCAACACCCACTAATTTCCTCAAATTTCCCCTCTCTACCTGTAAACGAAATAAATATCGTCAAGTAGCTAATTTGCATAAACTACTTTATGCAAATTCTACTTGGCAGAAAAAATAATAAAAAAAGGCGTTGCCGCCGAATAAAAAATAAAAACGTCACCGGCAAAAAAATAATTAAAGACACAGAAGGCTAGAGATTTTCTGCCAGCAAAAAAGGACCACAAGGAAAAATAAACATAATAAAATTAAATTACAAAATAGTTGACGTACTCCTATTACAAGAATGAGTGCAACAGTTGGGGATAAGTATCAGAAGTGCCACCGCACGACGACCGCTCGACGGTCCGTACAAGTTAGTCATTTCCCTTACCATTCTCTATTAATTATATTGATTAAATTGTTAAATATTATACAACATCACCCCTCACTGTATTTTGTGGCATTTTGGGTGGTATTTGGTGAATCCAGCTCACCGCTATCTTCTCTTCATTATGTGCTGTATATGGACTACTTGGTGGCGTAGAATCCAATAATGAAAATTTGGGTTCAAATTGTGCGTTCAGCAGACCGATTTTGTGGACCACACTTTGATCTATCATAAATCTATCCAAATGTACCTGAAAATATGAATCATCTTATACTTTGGGTAACCTATGGATTCGACTTCTGTAACGTACACATAAATAGCCTGGAAAGGGTACTTCCTATTTCTGTCTTTAGCATTTTATCCCCAAGTTTTGGCATCCATTAAATCGGCTTTCTATTCTAATTTGTAAATTTTATTATGCCATCTATTGTGAACAATTAGCCTCTTCTGCATGCAATAGTTTTAGCATTCCTTCACAAAATAAATTAAATATAAAGAATAATGTTATTTCTTTTTAGATAATCTAGGAGAATGATATCGTTATCCTGGCGGCAGATTGTTTCAACTGGTTGAATTATTATCCATAATAAAACTATTGCTGTAATAAGACTTTTTGTCCAAAATAAAACGTTTTTACCATAGAAAGAATTTGCATTAATCCGGTGTTCGTAATTAAATTGAAGAAATTGAAAAGGTTGCAGAAGACTTTCGATTATGTCGAAAATATAACCATATGATTGGCATAACGAGTTTTAAGAGTGTCGAAAACGCCTTGAAGATATCCACGTTTGAGTCGGCCACAAACATTTACTAATGCAAAATACGCCAAGAAAGCCAAAAATTTGCTACTCAAAGATCATTAGTTGACAATAAGAGATGGTGATAGTGTTGGCTTTTCAATTAGATCAGTAAACGTCGTTATGAAATACGGATCACTTTGCACTGCTCCGGATAAGAGTCCAATCTCGATTGGTTCCAAAAATGTTGAATTTATGAAAAAAGGCTGGCGTGTTAATGTTTGCCAAAGGATGCTTAATGACTAAAGATCGATTGTGAAACACATTAATAATAAAAATGAATTTTGGATCTATGCCTACGATCCCGAAATACCCGAACAATAAGGTAAATATCGTGTCGAAGGTGAAGTGAGACTAGTCGTTCAAATATCCAGGTTATGTTAACAATTTTCTTCGATTATTGTGGTCTTTTGCTAAGTGTAATGCACTGTTCGTGTGAAGCTATTTATAGAAAAGGGCGAGACAAGTTATGATTTTTGCATGACAATAATGCACCATTTTACACGGTATTGGTTTTTCGGCGGTTCTGGACTAGCAATATGATTAATATCGTTCCACAACCACTATATTCACCTGATTTAACACCATGTAACTTATGGCTATTCCATACCTCTTCGAGAATATCGTTGCGATACAATTGAGGAGAAAAAAGATGCTCGTTTTGAAGGTCATTCAAGAAATCGACTTTAACATGTGTTTCGAATATTGGTAAAACCGACGGGATAAATGTATTGTGTCGCAGGAGGATTACTTTGAACGCGATAAAATTCAATTGGAAATGTAAGAAGAGTTTTTAAATGTTATAAACAATTTCTTATTGAACCTTACGGAGACGTATTGCATCCGCGGATCAGGTTCGAATCAACACGGCTGCCTTACGCAATGAGAATACCAGTAACACCTTTGGTCATGCGTTAAGACTCGCCCTCGAAGAGCTCGACGGAGGGAGTGTAAGTCCTGGGGCCAGAATGCCGGGCGTAGAAGAGAAATGGACACGCCTTAAGAATACTGTCATTAGTACCATCAACTCCATCTTAGGCAGTAGTCGTAGAGATCGAACTGACTGGTTTGATGATGAGTGCAAACTAGCGACTGAACGTAAGAATGCTGTATACCGGGCAATGCAACAGTCTCATAGGACGCGGGTGTGCGAGGAGAAATACAAAGAGCTCAGAAGAGCTAAAAAAAGAATTCACAGACAAAAGAAAAGTGCCTGGGAAAAAATCGAGTCTGTGAAATAGAGAAAAGTAGAGAGCGAGAGCTGCAACAGGCGCGGAAGTTCTACCAAATAATCCGCAGTATGACGCGGTACACACCACGCTGCACTTACTGCAAGGATAAAGACGGTAATCTGATCACCGATCCTGAAGGCATTCTGGAGCGATGGGAAGTGCACTTCCATGAATTGCTAAATGGTCAGCTCACAGTAGAATTGGAGGCTCCACCAATGCAAGATCAAGACCAAATGCTGCCGCCACCAAGCATTGAGGAAACATTAAAAGCCATTAGACAGCTCAAATCAAATAAAGCCCCTGGAGCTGATGGCATACCAGCTGAGCTGATCAAACAAAGGGGGATAGCGTTACATCACGCAATTCATGAGATCGTGGTGCACGTATGGGAGCAAGAGGAGATGCCGGAAAATTGGCGTCGTGGAATAATTTGCCCCATACATGAGAAGGGAGATATATCACACTGTGCAACAACTATAGGCGTATATAACATTGCTGAGTACCGCCTATAAGATACTCCCCTCTATCCTACAAGATCGGATAGCCTCATACGCTAAAGCCATTGGGGGGAGGAAGCATTATGCCAGGCATGGGCACTCCGTTCACTTCCATACCCATCGTCTATTGTCACTAAAGTTCCGATGTCACTGATCACCAGGGGAACAACAATAGAAAAATGAAACGCACTGATTTAGTTTATTATTATTTATTGAATTTGATTAGATTACAAAGGGCCAATTCTAATTACACTGACTATTAAACGGACGCACAAACACAATGTATGGTAGAGTACTCTACTTGTGGAATTATACACGGGACACAAGAAAAATTACTTTTAAGTGCAAATTAATACGACTTGATACGCGTTCGACTCAAACCTGACTTTTCGTTTCACGCCGTACCGGCGCCGGTACGGTGGGTGGCGGATGACCCGCCCGCTTTGATGGTTGCAATCAAACTCGGCGTTGCCCTGCTCGATGCAAAACCACTTCGCAACCGGGGGTGAGTTTTCTCGAGGGAGAAAGTGTCCCTCTCGTGGCGAAAACAAGGAAGAAAGACTTGGCAATGTATGTGTATGTGTGAGTGAAGATCACATTGGTTTTTTCATACACAAGGCCATGGGAACGAATCTAAAACAAAGAAAGGGAAAATGTGCTCTCATGGATCTGTGGGGATTCTCTATATCACACGGATAACCAATCCACAATTCTAGCCAACCTCGACCGCTAACAGCGCGTCACCTTACCCTAACCTGTAACCCATTTCAAAACATGCAAAAACAAATCCCAATCTGCAAGCGCATCCATCCCGAACTTGCAAGAATCCATCTCCCAATCTGCAATGAAAGGCATTTCCCAAAACTCCCAACAGAATATAGTTCAATAGAATATATTCTAAATCACCTCTTACATCACCCCACATATCATTTTTCCTAAAATTGCTTCGGTCAATTCTTTATCTAAACCATATTCCCTCCTCGCGACCAAGCAATCTTAATTTCCCCGAAATTCATATGCTGTAATGAAACGTATATTCAAATCCATAACGGAACATTAACCATCGCCACCAAATATATCAAGCCGCATACGTTTCCCCGAAATTACTTCGGCTAATATTTTATATAAATGATATTCCTTACTTGCACCCAAGCAATTCCAATTTCCCCCGAAAACCATTTCGGTTCATTTCCTCCTTAAATCGTACTTCTCGTCCGCGTCCAAGCGACGGTTAATTTCCCACGAAACAATCACAAAGATCAAGACCCTTGATCATACTTGGCTATATCAATTTCCCAGTATACACAACCAACGAATCCAACTCAGCTTATACGGCGAGGATTCGCTGGAGCTGAATTCTTATGCAAGCATCTCGAAATTCCTCGTAAGTGGCAGTGAGTTTATGCCGCCACTGCCACGACGCGATGAACTTTTGCTTTCATTAGTCAGTCGAGTTTCAACCGCCAATGCGCGCACATCGGGAAATTGTAACGGGACAAATAGAGAGTGCTTTCGGGAAAGTTGTAGCGAAATAAATAATATATAATAATATTTACAAATAAACAAGACGTGGACCGAAGTAGCGATTTGCTGAATTAAAGATAAACAAAGACGATCATCCTATGCACGCGAGCACGTAATTATGTACTCTCTGTTTTAAGTGTGTGTTTTCTCCGAAGAAACGTGGGGTTACATTCTTTTATTGCAAAATAACAAACTCAACTAAACAGAAACAAATAAAAAAAAACATTTTCAAAACAATTATTATTGTTTGTGTAAAACATTGCTCAATAAATTCTATGTGAAACCATACATTTGCTCGTTGTCTTCTCATTTGGTGGTGAACGATAGCAGACGGTGGGACCTTAGTGAACCAGTGCCATGCGTGGGCACATCTACTTAGAACCCCCACAGATCCATGAGAAGTGAATTCGGCTAAGCAAACAAGCCGAATCTCATTGGATGCTAATTGGGCTTGTGTTTGCTTATACTGCTGCTGATGAGAAGCAGATCCCGAAATATGAAAAGACAAAGGGAACGTTTTTGGCTCCTTGATAGTACAGTGGTTAGTATACCCGCCTGCCACGCGGAAGACCGGGGTTCGATTCCCCGTCGGGGAGCCTCTGGCGCAAGACTAATGACCTTGCCCGGAAAAAACAAATCATTATGGAAAATTTAACAAGCCCCAGGACTTGCTAAATAAGGCCAAGACCGATCCCCGGTTGTAGTGCCGATGATGATGAAAGGGAACGTTTGGGTCTTTGTCTGAGATGTGCATTGCGCCTGAATAAATAGGCGGCAATGCAATGTGGAAATGTGTTAATGGGTTTTAGCTAGATTCCCGTGAATTGGTGTTTATTGCCTCGCTGCCAAGGGTAAGTATACCATACCTATTTGCATTTGCTTATGCCGCAGGATTTAATTAGTGCCAAGAGTTGCGATATGCGTATATTTATTTTGGTCCCGTGGGTGTAGGTCGTCAGCCAATGTGTATGTAAGTGATTTATGATACACTTGGTGAGGACGGGAAATATGCGACGCAATGTGTATGGTCCCCGTTATGACGGTTACGTTATATGTAAACCAAATCATCTTGTTTTCAGGAATTCGTCTAGGGGGATTTGCTTGGGACCGAAGGTGCCGAATTGGTTTGGGATTCCTGATAAGGTAAGAAAGAAATCTTACAGGGAATTGTATGCAAAGAGATGCATGAAAGGTAAGTTTTCTTTTCCAGGGACTTTTAGATTATATAAATTGGATCTATTTGATGCGTGAAGCATTTAAGGTGCTAATGCGATTGCATTAGCGAAATTATGAGATTAAGTGGAAGTTATGGGGGTTTTTTAGGTAAGTGAACTGTGGGGTTTGGCGGAACCGCCACACCATTATAGCGTTAAGCAAGGATAGTGAAGAAGGTGAATTGAACACACGATGAAACGATTGAAAAGCGAAGCAGTGAAGCATCAGACTACTGACCGTGTTTTGAATTTGATTTCCAAACTCGACTGTATTCCACTGGTATGAATTATTTTTATTTTATCGCTTGGTATACGGTTCTGATGTATTTTTCTTATTCGACTTTTTTTTTTTTTTTTTTTCGTTCGGTGTTCTTCACTATTTTTGCTTGTGAATTGTGTGTATCTGTTAGAATCGCTACACACTCCCGCCGCAGTAACTTCGTTACGATCAGATTCGTATGCGGACGACGGACGAACGAGAGAGAAGCGAGAAAACGTCGGAGGCTGGGCTCTATGCGGAAGTCGTGACCGTGTGTGAAGTTCTGCTTTACTATGGGAAGTGGATGCTGCGTGTTCAGATCACGTCTGGGTCACCAATTATATCGTTAAGCAAGGATAGTGAAGAAGGTGAATTGAACACACGATGAAACGATTGAAAAGCGAAGCAGTGAAGCATCAGACTACTGACCGTGTTTTGAATTTGATTTCCAAACTCGACTGTATTCCACTGGTATGAATTATTTTTATTTTATCGCTTGGTATACGGTTCTGATGTATTTTTCTTATTCGACTTTTTTTTTTTTTTTTCGTTCGGTGTTCTTCACTATTTTTGCTTGTGAATTGTGTGTATCTGTTAGAATCGCTACACCATCATTGGTCAATATCAGTGTGGCTTCATCCCAGGCAAATCAAGAATTGATCAGATATTCACCCTTAGGCGGGCGATGGAAAAATGTCCGGAATTTAAGATTCCATTATATCATCTATTTATAGACTTTAAGGCCGCTTACGACAGCATAGCCAGGGTAGAACTATATACTGCCATGAGAGAATTCGGCATTCCAAACAAATTGATACGACTTTGTAGGTTGACCATGCCCAATGTAACTAGTCAAGTAAAAATAGCGGGATTGCTGTCCAAACCAATAAACATCTATAATGGACTCCGACAAGGGGACGATCTGGCCTGCCTCCTCTTCAACCTGGCGTTGGAGAAAACAATCCGTGACTCTGGCGTTACAACAAGAGGGACTATTATCACCAAGTCCAGCCAGATACTTGCCTACGCAGATGACATCGACATCATCGGTAGAACCGAATCGGCGGTACAGGAATCCTTCACCCAGATCGAGCAGGCGGCACTAAAACTGGGACTGCACATTAACTGGCCTGCCTCCTCTTCAACTTGGCGTTCGAGAAAGCAATCCGTGACTTGGCGTTACAACTAGAGGGACTATTGTGACCAAGTTCAGTCAGATACTTGCCTACGCAGATGACATCGACATCATCGGTAGAACCGAATCGGCTGTATAGGACTCCTTCACCCAGATCGAGCAGGCGGCACAAACACTGGGACTGCAAATTAATGAGGGGGAAACTAAGTACATGGTGGCAACATCTGCGAAGAGAAGACCTACCGTGGGTCAAACTATCAGGGTAGTGGTGCACGAATTTGAAGTACGAGGGTTGCCTCTTATGTTTCGGGATTTGGCATCCCTAGTGTTGCAATTCGGCAATTGACAGCTCTGTCGTAAAGTTGGACATTTTTGAGGTTATACGCAGTCAGAACATTTGACATATGAGCGCTATTTGTGTTGTTTACAGTAACTTAAAAGATTCATCTCGGCCCAAAAATGGAATTAAATCAACATTTTCGTGCGATTATTTTTTACAACTTTCTGCGTGGATTAACTCAGCAACAGTGCATGGATGAACTTAATTCAATTTTTGGCGATGAAGCTCCATCAAGGACCAGTGTTTATCGATGGTATGGTGAATTCAATCGTGGTCGTAGTTCACTCCAAGATGAATTTCGTGAAGGTCGTCCAAAATCAGTTGTTGTTCCGAAAACCATTGATGCTGTGCGCGAACTGATATTGGAAGATCGTCATGTGACCTATCGTGAGATTGAGACAACCTTAGGCGTTAGTGGGACCAGCATACATTCAATATTGCATAAACATTTGACTAGAAAAAAAATTTGTTCGCGTTGGATCCCACACAATTTGTCAATCGCCCAAAAAAAGGCTCGTGTCAATTGGTCAAAATAAATGCTCAAAAAATACGGACGCGGTGCTTCGAAACACGTCTATGACATCGTGACAGGTGATGAATCGTGGATTTACGCGTGTGAGCCCGATAGTAAACAGCAGTCGACTGTCTGGGTGTTTCAAGATGAGCCAAATCCAACAAAAGTTGTTCGCGCACGAAGCACTTCCAAGCAAATGGTCGCCTGTTTTTTCGGAAAAACTGTACATGTCGCAACCGTACCACTAGAACAACGCAGAACAGTCAATTCTGAGTGGTACACAACCATTTGTTTGCCAGTTGTCTTCCAAGAAATCAGGAAAACCAACCGCCGAAGACGGATCACTCTTCACCACGACAATGCGAGCTCTCACACATCGGCTGCGACAACTGTATTTTTGAGCACCCAAAACATCGATTTGATGGGTCATCCGCCGTATAGTCCTGACTTGGCACCGAATGACTTCTTTTTATTCCCGTACGTAAAAAACAAACTGAGAGGTTAACGTTTTTCGACACTTGAAGAAGCGGTTGCTGCATTCAGAATGCATGTGTTGGAGATACCTCAATCAGAGTGGCAAAAGTGCTTCGACAATTGGTTCAAACGCATGCAAAAGTGTATAGATCTTCATGGGGAATATTTTGAAAAACAATAAAGTGATTTTCGATGATCAATATTTGTTTTTGTTCTCTAATCCCGAAATACAAAAGGCAACCCTCGTAGTGCAATCCTTTAACTGCCTTGGGTCAATAGTATTAGCCGATAATAATATGGAAGAAATATGCGAACGGCTGATTTAATCCAACAAAGCTTACTATAGTTTATCAATGCTCTTTAAATCCCGAAATTTATCCAGACCATCCAACAAGACCATGATCTTACCAGTACTCATGTACGGATCCCAGACCAGGGTGCTTAATAAAAGGCACTCTGAACTCTTAGCCGCGTTCGAGAGGAAGGTCTTAAGAAGAATTGTTGGCCCCGTATGTGAGGGGGACGATTCCGGAGGCGCTACAAACATGAGTTGTACGCAATCTACCTTAAAGCTTACGTTGTTAGAAAAATCAAGCTCAGTGCACTCCGGTGGACGGGACACCTAGCTCGAATAAGCGAAGAGGAGCCTGCCCGGAAAGTCCTTTGTGGCAGGATGTATGGAAGGAGACAGCGCGGTAGACCTTATCTGCGATGGAGGTATGGCGTAAACCAGGACGCCCAAAGCCTGGGAGTGCCAAACTGGATGACATCGGCTCGAAATCGAGACCGATGGAGAGATTTGTTAAATAAGGCCAAGACCGGATCCCGGTTGTAGTGCCGATGAGGATGATGAAACAAGTTCTAACTATAAATTAATTTGCAAAGCTCCTGTTAAATTTTTCACTTGCTTTGATTACTCAATTAAGCTTGAGCAGGTTCATTATAGAAAAGCAGTGAACGTTGTGCCGACTTTATGAGCTCTCACAAGATCGATGGGTCAAACATTGAAAAATGTTCTGCCATGTAACTGTAGAAGATTTAGCTCCAGGTGACATCTATATTATCGGGGAATTGTATCCCACCGGTGATTGTCCCTGAAGAGAAAATGTTTTCTTTACCCTGCACTATTTCCAATTGTAGATGTACCGCGTAGGCTAGGTTCAGTCTTCCAGGAACCAAGACGAGGAGATTGATATTAGAATTCATACATTCTTTACTTATGTTATCGAGTCGTCTGAGCTCAATCTTGTAGGAACCCAGTCGAGGAGATTCCAAAACTCCATAATGCAAATTTATACAATGTTATCTTTAAAAAAAAAAATTTTTTTACACTAACGCACACACAAAAGGGGATTTTGAAGTCCCCTTAAATGTCAAAACACCATGCGAGCGGATGAAGAGGAAATGGATAAGGAAAGAAGGTGTCGATGCATATTGGTCTTGAATGTCTGGACATCACAGCAACTAGGAAACATTTGTGCGTCTGAAGTTCACTTTCAACGTGAACTGATGCGTATTCACAGGTTGACGGGTATCGCGGGAAAATGTCTGAAGGGGCGGAACACATTCAGGAATTCATTAAGCAACGACCGTGGTAATACCTATAGAAAAGGTTGCGCCTGTGTTCTAACGACGGAATTTATAGACTTACGGCTGAGTCCCCAATAAGTTTCGCTGCTCGCTTTTGCGTCTTGTCGAGCACGTGTAGTGCAGTTTTGGATGCGCCTGACCAAATATGGCAGTTGAACTCCATTTTTGGACGAATATACGCCTTGTAAATAGTGGCCTGGGCTCCTCGATAGTATAGTGGTTAGTATACTCGTCTCTCACACGGGAGACCGGGGTTCGATTCCCCGTCGAGGAGCCCCCGGCGCAAGACTAATGACCTTGCCCGGAAAATAACAAATCATTATGGAAAATTTAACAAGCCTCAGGACTTGCTAAATAAGCGCAAGACCGTCACGCGGTTGTAGTGCCGATGATGATGAAATAGTGGCCAGGTTGGATAGAGTGAAGTATCTTTTGCATCTCTTAAGGAATCCCATACATTTGGCTGCATTTTTCGCAGCTTCAAATATGTGGTCATTCCAGTTAAGAGTCGAATTAATTCGGGAGCCGAGGATTGATAGTTCCTTGGCTTCGTCGATGCGAGTGCCGTTCATAGACAGTATATTTACTTTGGGGCTCGCCTTTAACGACAAGAGATAGCACTGAGTTTTTAAGGCATTGAATTCTACTCGGTTAGATAATCCCCACTGATATATCTTGTTGAGGTCGGAATTCAATATATCAATCATAAGTTGCTGGTTGGTAGTGACGTTCAAAGAGTTTGGATGGGAGTGTTCGTATGAGTATGAGAAACTCAACTTGCTATCATCAGCAAACGAGTGAATTGGGTTGTGGGTAATGGACAAGACATCATTTATAAAGATGAGGAAGAGAGTGGGTGAGAGTACCGAACCGTGGGGAACACCTGCATTAATTTGATGAGAGACAGATTTGACACCATCACGAACCACTTGAATTGAACGGCCAGAAAGATAGTCTCTTATCCATTGGATCAGGCTATTCTCTACTCCATACAAATGCAATTTAGACAAGAGGGCTGGACACCAAACTCTGTAGAAGGCTTTTGAAATATCCAATGCGACTACCTTGCTTTCACCGAGGTAATGGATGGAATGGCTCCACTTTTCGATAAGGTACGCCATCAAATCTCCTGTGGACCTGTTGCTACGAAAGCCATATTGGCGGCCATTGAAGAGGTTATTTGATTCCAGATATTTCGAAAGTTGACGGTTAGTCAGTGATTCCATTGCCTTGGAGAGAATATGTTAGAAGTTAGTGCTACGAGTCGATAAGAAGAAAGGGATGAGTTGTCCCCCTTTTTGGGAATTGGCTGAATGTTCGCTGCTTCCATCTATTTGGGAAACGACCAGTAGAATAAGACAAATGGAAGAGTTTCCGCAGCGGTTTGGCGAGTGAAGAGGAACATATCTTCAGGAGGATTGGGGGAATGCCGTCCGGACCAGCGGATTTGTGTGCGTTTAGCTCTTTGAGTGCGCGGGCAACAGTACGCGTTCGGAAGCGAATCTGGCTCATGGTGTGCTGCTTATGCTCAAGTTGAGGTGGAACTGATGTGGTATCAGGCAGCGTTGAGTTGGCTGCAAAATGTGCAGCAAGTAGATTCGCCTTCTCTATTGCAGTGGTGACTGGTTTGTTATCGACTATAAGCGATGGAATGGATGAAGAGATGTTTTTCACAAATGCCCAGAAGTTTCTACTACCTGTGGGAGAGTGTAGTATATTTTGTCTCACTCTCTGGTTATGCAAGAACTTGGCGTGTTGAATATACGCATTACAGTCATTTCTAACTCTCTTAAATCTTTTTCGTTTTTCCTCAGTATTGTTTGATTTGTACAACCGGTAGCTCAACTCTTTAGCCTTAATGGCTTCTCTGCACCCGGAATCGAACCACATATTTCTCATGGGTTCGATACTCTTTACTCTGTGTGGAATAAAGGTACGCATGTCAAGTAGAATCGTGCCTGTCAATGTGTTCGCTATAGAGTCAACATCGTTATTGAGGAAAAATAACGACCAATTTAACCTTCCAAGAAAGTTGTTCAGACCTTCCCAGTTGACTTTCTCGTATAACCATACTGTTGTTTTGCGAGCTTTCTCATTAACGTTACTGTTGGTTAGAGGAAATTTAGTTGACACGACACAGTGGTCTGAAATGCCCAAGGGCGAAGAAACTTCAATTGTGTATTTGTTTGGGTGGGAAGTGAGAAACAGGTCCAGTGTGTTGGCGGAATGACGTATCCGTGTTGGCTCATAGACAAGTTGAGTTATGCTATTTGTATCAGCAAAAAGCTGGACATATTGACCTTCGGGTGTTGTTGTTCCGGAGTGACGAAGCCACTGAGAGTTATGCACATTAAAATCACCCGTAATAACGATGTGCGGATATAGGGTCAAGAGTATATCGATAGAATCAGACAGAGCATCAAATTCGTTAAAGGATGCGTTTCTATCCAAGTTTGGACTTCTGTAAACAAAGCAGTATTGTATGATATGCTTACGAACGTGAAGTTTTAGCCACGAGTAATTAAATTCCAGAATGGAGCAGATCCCATATTGTGGCAGAAGCTGATAAGCAAGATCATTTTGTATGTATGTGGCTATACCACGATGTGGAAAGAACAGAGGCACTAAGTTACATCCAGGTAGATTAAAATCGGAAATATCTGTATTAATAATTACCTGGGTTTCGCTAAGTGCAAGGATAGTTAATTTCTGATTAGAAACATGGGCAGACACAGGAGAAATTGCATCTCAAACCGCGGATGTTACACAAATCAACGCGAATTCCCGCTCCATTGAAATGGCCCTATACATAAAACCATTACCGGCTCGGGAAGGGATGCAAGTCGTGACCAGCAATAGATAAGCGAAAGTAACCACTACAGGTGTTATGCCCTTGTAGTAGGTGCCCCGCTAGATCCGTGCCGAAATCCAGGTCACATCCCTTCCATGATGAACATTATGCCACTCAGACACAAAAAACTCTACAAAGATTATAAATCAATCGAGAGTATCGATGCCTGAGTGACGCAAACAGGGGCGCGAAGAAAAGGAAAACAGACACAAGGGATGGAAAGGGTAGAGGATTTTCCCGCACTGCACATCACTCGTGTGTATATTCTCGCACTTTTCACAGCACTAACATGCGTGTGTGGAGATCCGTTTATTTGCATAGGATCGCACAGAAAACTTTGCACTGCACTCGGACGCGTATGTGAAGATCCGTTTGTGTGTTTATGATCTCACAGCAAGACTTCTCGCCCGAACCGATAGTGGAATTGGGTATCTTATGTGTATTTAAGATTCCCAAAACGGATTGCACAATTGATCCGATGGTACGGATTGCGAGGCAGAAGCGCATGTGCTGTCTCGTTGGCGGTTTTAAATCGACAATGTTTAACGTTGAGGTTCAATTTGTGGGTTCCTGTAGGTCAGTGGCCGAAATTAAGGCCAATCTGAAACTGTTTGGTACGACAAAGAGTTGCTGTAAAAAAGTCGTCGTCATAAAATCAGCAGTGTGACAGAAAGTTGATTGACCATCAGAGAGTGTGCGTCGATATTTTTCTTCGTCGTCGGTGTGTTAGCAAGCGAGTAAAATAAAATAAAGAGTTTTCAAACTTATTAATTTTTAATTGTATGACGTATCTTGAGTGATTCTCTGCCACACTTCGTGTAAAATAGCGAATAAAATTCACCAAAGACTACCCTCCGAGTTTCTTTTCTTTTGTTGCACACGAATAGGATTCCAGTCGCGCCGGTTTCTTTTTTTTTACCTTTATCAAGGTGCTGTATCGTAGCATACACCAGCAAAAAGACAACCGTAACTGTTCTTGATTGGGCACGAAACTTCCTTGACATTAACCTAATAGAAAATCTGTGGTATATTCGTACATTGCATTGATCGGATCAGATGGCGAAACATGATAAGAGCAGGGAACAGTGGCGTAGTTCTCTTGGTGAGGTCATGAACTTTCGGGTTCCTGTAGTTCAATAAGTAGATAGATATATTTTTATGGTAACGCTGAGGAGAGTAGACTGTTTTTCTTTCGTGTTCAGATAATTCCACAATAAAATAAATATAACACGATCTTTTATGGTTTAATGCTTCCCAATAAATGTATGTACTTTATTTTTTCAACTTAAAACAAACTTAGAAAAAGAAAACAGATAAACATACTTACAAAAAACAAAAGGATGTGAAAACTTAATGCTATCATACTACTAAGTTCGAATCATAATAAAACGTTCTGTCTATTTTTTTATTTTCATCATATTCAGAGAGGCGAGGATTTGCACTCTCATATAATACATATATTTTTATATGACATAATGATGTAAAATTAATCGAACAACTTTATATTAACATATAGAAGAAGAATAGTTTTGTGTAAATATATAAAAAATATTTGAGTGTTCATTCACTGCAAAGTTCTCAAAATGATGCTCTATGTACAATTAGAATGCGAAAAACGAAGGAAACTCTGAATAATAAAAGGGAAAGATATTTACAAAATACTTTTATACTTTTCGTTTTTTTTTTAAATTTTTTTTTTACTTTTGGTGTTATTTTCTTTAGTCAAAGAACAAAAAAGTTGTAGTATTAATATAAATTTGAAAAGAAAGAAAATATTAGTATATATGTGCCTCTAATTGGTGTGCGTGTAAAGAAAAATTCTTTACTTATATAAATATTCAGAAATGTATTGGTTTTCGAAATATCGGATTTAGTTAGTGTTTTTTTTTTTTTTTTTTTTTTGTTAATTTTTGGTTATTACAATATTTGAATTTTTAACGGCAGTTTTGCTATAATCAAATTGGTTATTCTAGGAACGACCAAGGTAGTCGTATAAACACTTTTTATGGGATATTGCCTCGAAGGAATAAATAAATAATATTTGAGTAAACGTAAAACGAAAGTAATAATAATAAATACATTACAACATGCTACGCCTTATAAAAGAAGTCCACATATACTAATTAGCCAGAAATTGGGACTTATCAGTCGGATCGTGGTGTTATAACTTTCATTAACGCTACAACGTTTGATTTAAGGATTTTCTTTTCAACGTATTAATTTATATACAGTTCATTTATTTATGTATATATATTTTTTTTAGTGGTTTTTATTAAACTTTTTCGTTTTTTTTTGTTTTTATTTTGTTATTATTTTATTATTGTGAATTGTAACATTTGCTTCTGCTTTCGCTTGCCGTGTTACGTGTGCAATAGTGTATCGCAATATCGTTTTAATAATTAATTTGCAGAAATATTGCTTTTTGTTTTCGAGTAAATTTTATCTCATTAATTTCTGTTCCACACCTGCAGGTGTGCAGATCTATAACATACTCACAACGTTGTTGATATTATATAGGTATTATCAATATATTATTTATTAATCTAATTCATTATACTTTTAGTCAATATTTTATTATCAGTTTTGTTTTTGTTAATTGTCTATATTTTTTTGAAGGCAAAGACAAAAAATTGATAAGGATCAACTAATAGTTGCACGAGGAGCCACCGCGAAATGGATAACTTTGTTGCTGTTCTCTCACCTAATGACACATGACACACAGAGTTTAGAAGCTCCAATGCAGTCATCATGACAAAAGGCTCCACATTGTTGGCATATAACCATTGCATTCAAGGAGCATGCACAACTCGTTGGTGGGTTAATGTTTTCCGATGATGTGCCACTGGTTACTCCAGGTGTAGCACCTGTTATAGCTGAAGGCGAACTGGCATTCGTTGCTGTGACCAAATAGTTTGTTGGTTGTTGACTGTGCTGCTCGATGATGGTAGCACAGGAATCAATGTAGGTTATACCAGCTAAACGATTAAAAAATGTTTTTCATTAATAATGTAATTGCAATAGATGTTAAACAACAAAAACACCTCTCGCTCTCGCTCATCAACCCCTTTAGCACATTGGTCTGATATATTTTTTCAGGTATCTTTGTTCTATTTCATTTTTAATTATCTTAACCCAAATATTAAACCTTATAAACTAAACTCTTGATACTAATTAATTAAGAGGGGAAGATTCTGTAAATTGGCATCTGAAGAATGTATTATCAAAGTTTGGGACTCAACAGAAAGTCCGTTTCTCTTTTGAAACGTTGGGGAACTTCCAGGCCCTCTACACCCAGAAATACAAAAGGTTATTCTTCCGATATACGAAGATTTATCACGAGACGATCTACTGGAGCGTTGCATTGGCGGTTTCACTGAAAACACTTCAAGAACGAACATTTAAATGGCGTTTTTCTCGAATCAGGTTTTTTTTTTCCGCGCTATCCAGCGTAACTCACGAAGGTTTGAACCGAGTGACTTGAAATTTTACACAGATATTCTTTAACTCATTGAACCTGACACTTTATAAAAATTCGAATATAAAGTATTGTTTTTAACAATTTGTTTATAAAAAGAAAGTTTTTTTTCGGAACACATTTGTTCATTGATTTCGGATAACTACAAGGACCCGGACCAGGTTTCCGCGTAAAGATATCCACAAAGCCACCTGGGTATCACCTGATGGAGCCACTCCCAACCAAATTGACCACGTGTTGATAGATCGCTGCCACTCCTCGAGTCTGTTGACGGTACCAGCGTACCGAGGTGCCATCGTCCACTCGGATCACTATCTTGTTGGTACAGTTTTCCGAGCGCGTATTGCCTTACGGAGACGTATTGTATCCGCGGATCAGGTTCGAATCAACGCGGCTGCCCTACGCAATGAGAATACCAGTAACACCTTTGGTCATGCGTTAAGACTCGCCGTCGAAGAGCTCGATGGAGTGAGAGTAAGTCCTGGGGCCAAAATGCCGGACGTAGAAGAGAAATGGACACACCTTAAGAATACTGTTATTAGTACTACCAACTCCATCTTAGGCAGTAGTCATAGAGATCGGGACGCCTGGTTTGATGATGAGTGCAAACTAGCGACTGAACGTAAGAATGCTGTATACCGGACAATGTAGCAGTGTCATACGACGCGGGTGCGCGAGGATAAATACAAAGAGCTTAGAAGATCTGAAAAAAGACTTCACAGACAAAAAAAAAGTGCCTGTGAAAAAAACCTTGTCTGTGAAATAGAGAAAAGTAGAGGGCGAGGTCTGCACCAGGCGCGGAAGTGCTACCAAATAATCCGCAGTATGACGCGCTACGCACCACCCTGTACTTACTGCAAGGATAAAGAAGGTAATCTGATCACCGATCCTGAAGGTATTCTGGAGCGATGGGAAGTGCATTTCAATGAATTGCTAAATGGTCAGCTCACAGAAGAATTGGAGGCCCCGCCAATGCAAGATCAAGACCAAATACTGCTGCCAGCTAGCATTGAGGAAACATTATAATGCTATGAGAGAGTTCGGACTTCCAAACAAATTGATACGACTTTGTAGGTTGATCATGACCAATGTAACTAGTCAAGTAAAAATAGCGGGATTGCTGTCCAAACCAATAAACATCTATAATGGACTCCGACAAGGGGACGGTCTGGCCTGCCTCCTCTTCAACCTAGCGTTTGAGAAAGCAATCCGTGACTCTGGCGTTACAACTAGAGGGACTATTGTGACCAAGTTCAGCCAGATATTTGCCTACGGAGATGACATTGATATCATCGGTAGAACCGAATCGGCTGTATAGGACTCCTTCACCCAGATCGAGCAGGCGGCACAAAAACTGGGACCGCACATTAATGAGGGGAAAACTATCAGGGTATTTGAAGTAGTGCAATCCTTTAACTACCTTGGGTCAATAGTATCAGCCGATAACAATATGGAAGAAGAAATACGCGAACGGCTGATCAAATTCGACAAAGCGTTGGTCTATCAAGGCTCTTAAATCACGAAATTTATCCAGAACATCCAAGCTACTACTGTACAAGACCATGGTCTTACCAGTACTCATGTACGGATCCCAGACCTGGGTGCTCAATAAAAGGCACTCTGAACTCTTAGCCGCGTTCGAGAGGAAGGTCTTAAGGAGAATTGTTGCCCCCGTATGTAAGGGCGGACGATTCCGGAGGCGCTACAACCATGAGTTGTACGCAATCTACCTTGAAACTAATGTTGTAAGAAAAATCAAGCTCGGTAGACTCCGGTGGGCGGGACACCTAGCTCGAATGAGCGAAGAGGAGCCTGCCAGGAAAGTCCTTTGTGGCAGGATGTATGGAAGGAGACAGCGCGGCAGACCTTGTGTGCGATGGAGGGATGGCGTAGACCAAGACACCCAGAGCCTGGGAGTGCCAAACCGAATGACATCGGCTCGAAATCGGAACCGGTGGAGAGATTTGTTAAACAAGGCCAATACCGGATCCCGGTTGTAGTGCCGATGATGATGTTGATAAGGACCTGGACGTTGCACGGCGCAAATCCGAGTAGTCAAGTTTGATCAGCTCTACCGTCGCCATTTGTTTTTTTCTTTTTTCATAAAAAAATTGTTGTTCTATTGTAATATGTAAGTTCAAAAATTGCAATAAATTCTTTCAGTTTTTTATGGGGCTATGCCGTGAGAGCATCATGCAAATATTATGATAAATAACCGAACATTAACAAATTCGTCATTGCATAATCGGGTTCGTTCTCGAGGCTCTGTCGACGCTCGACTGGTAACGGCATTTTGTAACATCAAGGGCATCGGTTTCACCAATACGAATGTAAACGCAGTCCACCAATATTTGCAAAAAGCGAAATTTGGTATCCTTGCTCTAACTGAGACCCAGGTCGATTCATCAAGTGATTCGACATATCTTCGTTGCTCAGGATACGACTTACATTCGAGATTCCGTCTCAAGGGCGGAGTCTGAGTCTTCACGCGGCCCGATCTGGCCCGCAAGAGGATGGAGGTATTGGAACCCAATAATATTGACAACATATGGTTGAGGGCCTTGTTGAGGAATTCTGTTAAATTTCTTTGCTGTCTTCACCGCCCTCCGAATGACGACCGGCCGTTGACATTTTTCGAACATCTTTCACGTACCGTCGACTGCATACAAATCAACCACCCAGCTTCTGAAATTGTCGTCCTTGGGGATTTTAATGTGCACAATTCCGGCTGCTGGTACATTCTAACAGAACCGACGAAGCTGGGAGGCTGGCGGAGATGTTCGCTGTTAGCCGCAATTTGACTCAACTCGCGGAGAAACCTGCGCGAGTGCCGGACGGCCGAGGTGATTATGCGAACTCCCTAGATCGGTTTTTCACACCCGAGACGAGCATTTATACCGTCGAGATTGCTGCGCCACTGGGAAACTCAGACTACTGGGAATTTAACGCGCAACCACTTGCATTTCAATCCAATAACCGACCTAGGCCACTTCGCCATATATGGAGGTATGGGGCTGTTAACTGGAACGATTTGCGAGATTCTTTCGCATCCTTTCCGTGGTCAGAGGTGTGCTTTGGAGACTCCGATGTCGATGCATGCACGGAATCGGCCACGGAGATTATTCTTCTCAGGATGGAGATCTACATTCCAGATTCCATTAAACGAAGTTCATCTGTTAAACCTTGGTTTGATAAAAAATGCGAGCAGAGTAGCGGCAAAAAATAGAGCTTTTAAACAACGGCGCTCTAATCCCGCCGAGGTAAACAAAACGAATTTTATTAGAATCAGAAACGCGTGCAACCAGGCGATTGATACCAAGAAAAAGGATTACAACGACATAGTGACAAGTAAACTCCTCGAGTGCCCGACTGGTTCGCGTCCCCTCTGGTCAATGGAATGGGCTGTCAGCAGTAACTTCGCTTCTTCCCCCTTCCCCTGTTAGTGACGGGGAGCGGGACGTTGGTCATAGATTCAGAGGCTAAAGCTAATGTATTCGCGAATTTATTTTCCGCGAATTCAAACCTCGATGCCGGTCTTTTGGAACCAACTGTTATCGCGCCGGTACGGTCTTCGATGCGGGATGTGAGATTCCGCCCGCGTACTATTCAACGCATTCTACGTGGACTGAACAGTAGGAGGCAACCCGCCCGGACGGAATACCAGCAATAATCCTTAGGAACTGTGCTCCAGAACTGTCGCCGGTTCTTCGCAGACTCTTTCGTTTACCTTATGAACGAAGGACATTTCCTGTCTGCTGGAAAATCGTCAACAATGCCGAATTAATTAAGTATTTGCAACGGACTTCTGAATTATCGTCAATACGGATTCCGTGGCAGGCGGTCCACGGGAGACCTTTTGACCCTTACAATCGATATATGGACGGTCGCACTGGATATCTTCAAGGCTTTTGACCGCTTCTGGCACGGGGCATTGCTGAGCAAACTTCTTTCATATGGACTTTCCCAGAAGTTTTGCGACTGGTCGAAGAGCTTCCTTGAACATCGATCGATCCGAGTTGTTGTGGACGGCGAGTGTTCGAATCTGTATCTTGTTAATTCCGGGGTGCCTCGAGGTTCTATTTTGGCTTCAACTTTGTTTTTGCTTCACATAAATGATTTGTTGGAGTCGACGGATAACAGTGTGTTCAGTTTCGCGGATAATAGTACGCTTGTGTCCTCTTTTTCGAGTGACCGACCGATTAGTGCATCAACTTCGCACCAGCTGAGGTGTGGCCAGATCGACTATCTGAATCGGGATCTGTATAAGGTCTTGCAGTGCGAAAAGGCCAATCTCGTCGACTTCAATGCAACGAAGACACAGTATACAGCGTTCAAAAAGAAAAATGGATGATCGGTTCCACGGCTGATGATGAATGGTCAGGCCCTCGAATGTGGGGAAAGTTTGAAATTGCTCGAGGTCACGTTCTGTGGGAATGTATCATGGCATAAACAACTGTCGAACATCGCCAGGTCCGCCTCTGGAAAACTGAGATATCTTTTTAGATCCAAGAAATATCTTACTTCGGCCCAACTTCTTCTCCTGTATAAATCCCGAATTAGACTCGAAGACGGGTAGCAGACCTCTGTTTGTTTTACAGATATTATCACGGGTACTGATCTTCGGAGATTCGTGGTATGGTTCCACGCAATTCGGTTTATATACACTCCACAAGACAATCGGACGGATCGTACCAGTTTGCGGTTCATCCCCCGACGGTGCGAACATGCCTGCATCGGAACTCGTTCCGTTGCAGAGCGGGGAACATGTGAAACTCTCTTCCCGCGCGAGTATTCCTGGAGCGTTACAACCTGCAACAGTTCAAAAAGAACTACACAACAACTATTTGGTTGCATCCCGGGGCGCCGTGTCGGCGCTATAGGTTCGCCTTTCCCGAGAGAAGTATATATAAAAAAAAAAATCATTTATTTATACATTCACTTAAAGAATGTGTGCTCAACCTAAGACCTATAAATTGGTACAATGCCACGAAATAAGGCCGCCGGGAAATTGCTTTTTATGGAATGCATCATCTGAATCTTTACATTACACATTTAATGGAACTTCCAAACATCAGTAATTACGGATTAATTATTATGTAATTAGTTTTGTATTCGATGTCAAATAAAATTGACAGCGACCTAAGGTATGGAAATTGAATCTCAAAAACCTCCAAATAGCACCTTTCAAACCTCAAAACATTAACCGTATTACTTATGTCTATCAAAAAAGGTATGAATAAAGCTAGCTTCTTCTTCAGAAATGCGAAAATACTTCATTGCCAAGCCCTCATACTACTTTAAATTTCAATGAACGTACCTTGATTGATTACTCGACGTATTTGCGGTCCATTTGCCGGTGAAATAGTCTGATGAAAGTCTTGTAACGTCTTTGAAGTATCCACGTCTACAGACGCAGGACGTCCACGGCCCGCTATCGGAACGCCATTAAGTCCATGAAGCTGCAATAAAAAAGGGTTTCTTATATTTCTTAAAGTCAGTAAGTAATCAAAGAGTCTACTTGATTTTGCGACGGTGGTGCGCTGGAAGCTCGTGGCGCTTGATTGTCTGCTGATCCTACGTTCGCTCTATGCACAAAAACATATTGATTATTGCCATTCTGTTGCATTTCACCTTGATGCTGCTGTTGCATAATACTGGTGTGTTGGATGTTTCCACCCGGGCCATATACATGCCTTATTAGAGTTGGCGAAGGCTGCCGCTGAACAAATTTCTTCCTGGGGAATCCCATCCGTGGACCGATAACCTAGCAAAGATTTCATTAATTTCCATTTGAAAGACAATCTAGAATTTTATTTGAACCTTGTAAACAGTTCTTCCGATTGTTGGCGGAGGAGCTGATGAGATATTTTGATGGTCTTCGGTTTTAATTTGTGGAACAGTGGCGACGTGTTGTGCTGACGTATTTGAGTTGGATGTAGCGGCTAATATTGCTGATGGTGGACGTAATTGCGCCGTTAGGTTATGGCGGTTGGGGCTATTTTGAATCACAGCTTGACAAATCTGATAACTTCGTTCTAGATTTACAGCACCTGGCGGTAATTTGTTATTTGTAGGTTTTCGACCCTTACCACTGGGTATTTTGGGCCGCTGTTGGGCTATGGTCGATGGTATACCCGTACTAGAGAGCAGTTTGATGGTTGTAGGAGTTATTTGGGTCGTTGTTGTGGATCCATGAGTTAGATTTGTTGTAGAACGTTGCATGCTAAGGGTAATATGCTTGGGTAAATATTTACCCGTTGTTTGTTGAGTATGCTGCTGGTGAAATTGGTTGATCGATGTTGAAGAAGATGAAGGCATTAAAGATGTACTGTGTTCTTGCTGTTGTTGGAGGTGCTGTTGGGTAAGATTGACAAACTGTCGATGATGTTGCTGACCGGTTGAGTATTGCATTTGAGAGTTGTCAATAGTTTGTTGGTGATGATGTTGTTGTTGTTGTTGCGTGGTACTGTAATGAGGAATACCACCACCAGGAACAGACTCTATTTTTTTGATTTGTTGTTTTTGTTGAGTATATTGTGTTTGGTATGAAATTTGCGGATGTTGTTGTTGTGCTTGCGAATGTTGCTGCTGTTGTTGTTGTTGTTGTTGTTGTGAGTGAAGAGCCAGTGATCGTTGCGAATTCATCATAAAGTTACCAATTATTTGGCCATTGGTATCGAGGATCAATTTACTGCCTGGTATCTGTGATATGTGAGATGGTGCGCAGATACTCATATCTGTACTACTGTCATTGGAATTGCTATTAATAACTGTACTAGTTACTTCCATTTCAGCCGCGCTCATTGGAACCTCCATTTCTTCAGTTGAAACCTATGTTCAAAATTGTTTATTGTTAAATAACACATTCTTCTTAAGTGAAACACTAGTCAGAATTAATCGCGCCGTAAACATCAGTTAATAAAAGCAATACATTTTATGATTTTCTATGATGCGGATGGATACAAATTGAATAGGTTCTAACGAGACCCAAGAAGAGTAAATGAAAATACATATTCGGAAAACAAGTTACTGATAACAAATACATAAATTGATTTCTCAGATATCAACACAGCAATTATAAGGCTTTCTTAAGCACTTCAGGAAATTTAAGATTGATTGATCAAAATCCACAGAAGCTGAATGTTTAAGGCCAACAATTTTACCATTCTAATCTTGATTTAACGCTTTGAAGAATTTCAAAATCCGGTGTTCAACCTCTATTCGATCGCCGCAAAGCAAGCATGAAGTTTACATGCACTATTTGTTAAACTCCTTTTTATGTATTTGCTCCGTCGTTGATTGCATGTTGTTTTCAAGTTCATTAAGGGGTAATATCACCTTGTGTTCACTAAATTGCACGTGATTTTTTGGACGTACCATGGATGATAGGAAAGAGATAGAGTTATGAGGTTTTATACAGATGAAAGTACTAGTCTTTAACTACAAAAACACATTTTAGTTTAATTTTACGCTACAAAATGGCGGCGCAGCAGCGGACTCAAAAAAAAAAAAAAAAAAATGTCGGACGGTCGACATGATCGTACCGTTACAGGTCACAATTTTTAATCTGGGACTAAAAACCAAAGTTTGTTAAAATATAATAAACAATCTAGTGGGCATCGTAGAATTTCGTCAAAGAATTGATTTAAGAAAAATGGCGATATTTTGAACTTTTTTTCGTTTTTTTTTTTTTTCGAAAAAATCAGTCGAAAATCGCCTTTAAAATCTATAAAAATCAATTTATCAAAAAAACGATGTTCACTAGAAAATATTATTTTAAAGTTGTAGTTAAAATTTTAAGTCAATCAGATAAAAATTGCGGAAGCTATTGGTGCGCCCAGTTTGAAAAACATGAAGTCGAGACATTTGTAGTTAAAGTTTTGTAGTTTTAACGGTTTTAAGGGACTTTCTATACCTAAAACCGTTAAAACTACAAAACTTTAACTTCAAATGTCTCGACTTTATGTTTTTCAAAGTGACTTTCTATACTAAATCTTGCAGCCAATAGTCTCGGCTGCTAGGCTCGTTATGTTAGTTTATTGATATGTAATTTTGAATTACTTGTTAATAATAAATAAATAAATATACTAAATCTGGAAACCGATATGTGTCGGAATAATTCATATAAAGAATAATAAAGACTTCGTGCACTCGAAAACCGCTAATTTTGCTTCATGACTACGCTCGGGAAAACGACTTTTCCCCATCATAATCCACTATTTTTATTATTCTTGGATGCTTTAAGGAGTGTTTAAGCCAATGAAAAAAAGTCACAAGGTAACATTACCCCATAAAATATATTTTTAATATTCTTGTTACACCTCGCTACACAACCGCCCTTAATTAGCAATCATCCTCACAACTGGCACTCATATTGCACACAAAGCAATGTACAAACAATCAACTGCCTCCTTTTCCCACAGGCAATTAATGTTCATATCGCATACGTTGCGATATTTGTTCATTCATACCCACCTTCCAAATCTAAACGCTTATCGTGTATCATTGCACCCGATGCAATCAAACAATTGACATACGATATCACATTCCCACTTCCTAAGGCCACACGCTAAATGCATTTTGCTTCACATTTAAAAACCAAGCAAGCACCTGTTCTCGAACCTATTCAGACGGTTTCATATTTCAAATGCATTTTTTGCTTTATGTCCGAAAACAAGTGTCATACAAGTTATATGACACGGTCGGTGCCTTCAAAGGCTATTAGCGACGACTTCACCGAGCGTCGATCAAAATGCTGAGATCTGCGGAAGGGCAGACACGGAAACGAAACGCAAATCGATCGAACGATACGATTTGAACATGGGCCAATGCACTTTAATTGGTTGGGTATATGCAGCAATCAATTAAGTAATTGCTTAAGCCAATACCGTTGCACCTTAAGCAGGATAATTAAGTGGAAATGATCATTGGGAAATGCGAATGACTCGCGCCAGGCATTTATCCTCAATATGGGTCATACATTCTGGGTGAGGTAAACGCATCGTTTGCACTTCCTCGCCCATAATTCAGGTATAAAAGAGTGGTTGCAAATGGACAGAAGCGAAGAACTAATCGATCAAGCAAAGGATTGCAACCTTGCAACGGTACAGCGGGCCCTTTGCTTTGATTAGATTAGAAAGTAGTGAACAGTCTATCTTCTTAAAAGTAACAGGCTGCGAGCCAGTTACTCGTAATAAAGTAATCAGTGTAAAAAGTTATTCAATAAGTAATTCTGAAAATATAATAAACTAAAACTACATAAGCTTACTTACTCGGACTCTACCACAGCGGAACCGCCCCCAGGAAACTTGGAGAAGACTAGAGCTAGAGCTAACGGGTAAATATATTAAATTAATAACCTCGGAGGAGTATCCCCCGAGAGATAACTAACTATTTTATGTTAATACCATAAATGTTTTTGGTGTTACATTGGCGCCCAACGTGGGGCGCTAATACCAAGATTATTTTTGGTGTTATATTCTATTAGGTGCGCAATAAAGTTCCCGCTGTTTGTCAATAGACGGCTCTTAAGTGTTGGTCGAGATCGACATATCCAAAACGACATGAACCAAGCTTAGACATATGGTAAACAAACCACTTTTACACAGTAGTGATTTTGTTTTGGCGTCATATACTTTTGGTTGTGTGAAAATACCTGATTTTGTGCTAAATAATCGCTATTTGCGGGAAGTGTTCATTTCTTCTTTTATTCGAAGAAAACGGCGGCTGAAGCCATCGAGAGCTCCACAAAGTGAAATGCTGCTCTAAGTGAAACAACGTACCTTGATTGGTTCCGTCACTTTAAAGACGGTGATTTCGATCTTCACGACCGTCCGCCTGAAGAAGGCCAAAAACCTTCGAAGACGCTGAATTGGAGGCATTGCCCGATGGGGATCCACGCCAAACGCAACAAGAGCTTTCATCAGCATAAGGAGTTACCCGCCAAGCCACTTTTTTTTTTAAGACTTCTCTCGGGAGAGGCCAACTTATAGCGCCGATTGGGTGCCCCGAGATGCCAACAAAAAACTGTTGCAGTTCTTTTTGAACAGTTTTGATGACCTGGTGGAATAATTGTCCGTATCATGCACTTTTGAATAACTTCAGGGAAAAAAGTCTAACAATCTTGGTGGGTCAGTCGTTTCTAACAGAATACATATACAATACACAAGCAAATAGTGAAAAACGCCGAAAGAAAATCGAATGAGAAAATGCATCAGCCGTATACCAAGCAATAGCCTAGCAATTCCACATCAGTTGAATGTACTCGAGCTTAGAAATCGGCAGTAGCCTGATGCTTCAATGCTTCGCATTTCACCCGTTTCATCTGTTCAATTCACCTTCTTTACTATCCGTGCTTAACACAACAACCCCAACGTGATCTGCATTCACACAACACACGATCTCTCATAGGTAAACTGAATTTTACTACTCGGTCACGACACTCGCCTGCTCCGACGTCCTCTCGCTCGGTCGTTCGCGCACGAAGTTGATCGTAACAAAGTTACTGATGAGGAAGTAGTGTGACGTTTCATACATAGAATATACATACAATACACATGCAAATAGTGAAGAACGCCGAAAGAAAATGCATCAGCTCTATTTATTATTATTATTATTATTTACTGGCCTGTAGGAACCCGGAAGTTCATGACCCAACCGACTCGACTCCGCCATCGTTCCCTCTCCTGTGCACTCTCCTTCCACGCTTGACCAGCCGATCTGATCTCCTCAAGGTCAAACCTAACATTGTCCCCCCATCTCCGTCGCGGCCGTCCTATCGGTGTCTTGGGACCTGATTACTCTCAGTATTGTACGTTCCCGGTATAGCTCTTCCAGTTCGTGGTTGTAGAGTTTCCTCAATTGTCCCGCCTTCTCGTCATATTTACCGCTAAAGATACCCCTCAAAACTTTATTCTCGAATACGCGGAATTTGTTTTCTTCCCTTCTTCTGTTTGTGAGAGCCCATTTTTTCGCATCGGTATAGAACAATCGGCATGATTATGGTTCTATAGACATGGAGCTCTATGTTAAGTGATAGCAGTTTGGATTTCAGCAGTTTACTCACTGCGTGCCAACTAACGTTGCCAGAATGTAGTCTTTTGTTAAATTCCTTCGAAATTTCGTTACTGGCCGTCAGTATCGTTCCCATATATTTAAATTCTTTAACTTTTTCAAATATCTTGCCTCTGACATTTATATGTGTTCCCTGAGGTCCACCTGCTCTCGTCGTAATCATGTACTTTGTTTTGTCGTCATTTATTTCTAGGCTCACCTCTTCTGCCGGTTGTATGATTATTTCACTGTTTTTACTTACAGTTTCTAGATTATCACCCAAAACAGCGATGTCATCTACATATGCGAGCACTTGTGTGATATCGTTCAGGAATGATCCGCCCATCTTGTCGTCTTGTACCTTTCTGATGACATACTCGAGCACAAGGTTAGACACGATCCCCTTGTTTTAGTCCGTCGCGGATTTCAAATGGTTCTGAGAGGTGGTTTTCTATTCTAACTCGCCCTTTGTTTTCGTTCATGCAAATTTGAATGAGGGCAAACAATTTTCGGGATTCCCAGCTTAACTAAAATATGGTAGAGTCTTTGCCTTGCGACTGAATCGTAGGCTTTTTTGAAGTCAACGAACAGTTGGTGAACCGTCTCTCCGTATTCCCACTTCTTTTCCAGCAGTTGCCTTATTGTGAACATTTGGTCGCTTGTTGACCGGTTCCTACGGAATCCGCATTGGTAGTCTCCCAGTATTTCTTCTGCGTACGGTGTGATTCTCGCCAGTATGACATTTGTTAGTATTTTGTATATGGCTGGGAACAATATTTCTCCGTAGTTTTCGCAGTCAGGTCTGTCGTCTTTTTTGAAAATGGGGCCGACTATTAAGGTTTTCCATTCTTCCGGAGTGACTTCCTTATCTCATATTGTTTTGATGAGTTGGTGGATCTTTCGAGCGGTTGCCTCTACTCCATGCTACACAAGCATCAGCCGTATACCAAGCATAGCATAACATAGCAATTCCACATCAGTTGAATGTACTTGAGTTTAGAAATCGAATTCGTACACGCGGCCGTGGCCTGATGTGTTGAGCATTAGTTCAATTTCTAGTGATTCTAATAGTCATAGCGTCAGTTCGAATCACACGTTCTTCACTATCATCGCAAAACGCTATAAGTCTGTTATGGGCCACGTCCAAAGCCTCACCCAAAATCCCCTCTCTACCTCTCTATAGTTATAATTGCCCCAAATTTGCATAAACTGCTTTAAACTAGTAGGCAATAATAAAAAATAAAGGAGTTGGCGTCGAAAAACATAAAGAGACGTCAAAGGACTGAATCGTAATCGTAAACATATACATAAATATGCAACAATCCGCCGCGAGGGAAGGAAGTGAATAACCCATCGCGAGTGAAAAGGGTGAGCAACCCACCGCGCGGGTTTTATCCTACTCGACCCTAGGAACCACAGATAACGGGATTCAAGAGAACATCAACCCCTGCAACCTGAAGAGCCGACCCGTGGCCGAGTTTAAATGAGGCCGTTGTAAGCTCCCAGAACGAACTCTTGGATTTTAGTTGAATGTTTACTGTCAGTTTTTATCTATCCCTTAGGTAATGAAAACACCTGTTTCTCACTTTGAGATGGGTATACCATGATCCTAAATATTATAATTACTCTGAGCTTACTCTGAGCTAATAAACCACAAAAGTAGTCGCCCAAATGCGATGACTACGCCAGAAATGATCAGAATCCACACAATGGTACTGGATAACCATCAACTGAGAGTGCGCGAGCTAGCAGACGTGGTAGAGGTTTCAAAAGGTGCTGCACAACACGTATTTGTCGCAAATTTGGACATGAGAAGGCAAGATGTGTGCCCTCCTCCTCCTTTGAGGAGCACAGAGACAGCTTTTTCTGATTTAGAGGTGTACGTGTAGTCCTCGCTACATGCTTTCAATAACGCAGTTTTAATGGTGTGAACGTCTTTCAAATTGTCGCACAAGAAACTTATATTGTTTTTTTTCAATCGTTTTGTTCTAAAACTATTGCAAGTTAACTTACCCAGTTTAATATTAACTTTAGCCCCCATGAGGCTAACTATAATGGGAGGTACCTTTTCCTTCTTGTTTGTTGGTGATTGTATCTGCTGTCATTGTTCATCTGGTTTCTACTGTTGTTCCTTTGCTTGTAGAGCTTCGTGTATTGTTTTTTCTTCATAGAACGGCAATCCGTTTGTCTCGCTCAATGTCTTTTGTTTTCGTTGTTGGAGATGTTCTTTTCTAGCGTCGCCAGTTTTTTAAATTTGTTCCCTTCTCCAGTGTAATGAGCCTTATTGGGGATAATTAATTCTTCCTCATCCTCGTTGGACTTCACCCGCTTGGTTTGGAGATTCGGCTCCGGATTGGGTTTTCTCCGTACTGTTTTGAACCCAGCCTGACCAGCATCCATGGTGGGCAGTACAGTTAGTCACTTTGCTTATATATATAAATGTTTTATTCACAAGTTTTTACGTATTTGTTTCCGTATATGTACATACACAAGCGCAGAGGAACACTTTGTTTTCCGCCTTAGCACGAATTGTTTTTTAATTACGGTACGTAAGTACACGATACACAGTTTCTTGTTTAATGATTGCACTCACTTCACTTCACTTCGCTTACGTCATTCTTATCGAGTACTTCAGTGCGAACAGACGTTCGCTCATAGCATAGGTGAAAACACGTGTTTGTGAAAGTTTGTAAAACGCACGTGTGTGAAGTGCACGTGTTAAAATACTTTTAGTAATAAAACAGTGAAAACCAACAGTAACGCATGCTGGGCGACGGCCCCAGTGATGACCAACAATTCATCATACAGCGTAAAAGAAGAGCCACCGACGATTTACTGAGTGCAACAAAGAAACCAACAATCATGGAGACACAAGCTATGGACTAACAAAAAAAGTATCTGGAAGCCGTGGATTATATTAATACACTTCGACTCCAGATGAAACAACTCCACGAGGAAATTCGCTCCCTAAAAACAACCAGTAAAATCAGAGATGACGTCTGCATGGAAGAAACGCCTGCTCAACACCCGAACTAGCCCCATCATCTCCAAACCAACAATTATCGTTCCCCGAAACACCATCTCCCCACAAAAAGAAGACAGCCGGGAATCAAATGACTAACAAACACGCCAAAAATATAAGACCACCACCCATCTATATTAAAAATATAACAAACAAAATTAATTAAGATGGTCGAAAGTAACTTAGGCCACCGCAATTTCACCACAAACACAAGAGGAACTTCGACTTCCATCACAACAACCACTTTAACGGATCACAACAAGGCTGTAGAAAAACTTTCGGAACATAAGCTTGAATTTTTCACTTTTCAACATGCACAGTTGAAACCAGCGACTTTCATAATAAGACATCGATCCAGCGTGGACTAATGAGGAACTTCCACAAGATATATTCAGGATCTGTCCGGAACTGAAAATAAACAGGTTGGACTACTTCCAAACACCATACATGCGGACTAACTAGACTCTGCATTTACGTATCATACAAATTCCTCCAACTGATGTCACCCGGCTCGAACAAATAAAATATCTATTCACGTATAAAATTGCGATTGAGGAACCACATAAACAAAACGTCCATCATTGCAAAAGATGCCATGGTTCAGGACATTTGGCGGCCGCATGTCATCTAAGCGTACGATGTATAAAGTGTGCAAAGCAACATCAACCTGGAGAATGTAAGGTCAGCCCGCCTGGGATGGAACCAGAAACAATCCAAACAACAAACCCCGATGGATCCATTCATCATCATCATCGGCACTACAACCAGGAGCCGGTCTTGGCCCTATTTAGCAAGTCCTGAGGCTTGTTAAATTTTCCATAATGATTTTTTTTTCGGGCAAGGTTATTAGTCTTGCGCCAGAGATGGATCCATTACAACGTAGAAAATCACAGTGACATGCTGTATCTGCGGAGGACCCCACCCTGCCAACTTCTCGCAATGTCTTCATAAGCTGAGGATTCTACAAAGGCGAACAACACCCATGGGAACGAGCAAACCTTCACCAACCAAAACAACATCACCTCAATCAATAAATCCTGCAAGTCCAGGAATGTCATACGCTACGGTTGTCAAGGATTCCCATAGCATGACAAAAAATCACCAATTCAATTGTAACGATCTTAATCTGGACATCACATCTGGATACATAAGTAGCTTACAGAGGATGCTGCCCACGCTGAAGCACAGCTAGAAATAGAAAAAAAAGGGTCAGCTTTTTTCTATTATAACCTCACATATCCTTTCCCTTAATGGCTAATTAAACCATAATTTCCATCACTGCAGAGTCTATATATTCGAATATTCGCAGACAACACCTCCGATTGTTCGTTGACAAGTTCTCTCCTAATTCTGACCCTAATTATAGACTTGTTTCTAATCCACGAACCACTGGACCTCGTGGAGGTACTGGAATTCTAATACACAAGAAATTCCAATTTTCTGAAATTAGGTTCACCAATATAAATAATATTGAGTACACGGCAATTAAAATCTTTGCAAAAGCAACAAAGTGCTTGTACTGTCGTCCGTATACATTCACCCTTCTCGGGAACCGAACTTTCCTAGTTCCGACATCACTGAGATAATCCAACAGTCTCTACTTGCACCTTTCATAATAGGAGGAGACTGGAATGCTCGGCATACTTCATTTAACGACACTAAGTACAATAAATACGGTTGGCAACTTCTAGCACTCCTTCAACTCCATCCATATATCTATGTGGACTGTCCATTACAGCCAACATGTATCTCCAATTCTACTACAGCAACAATAGATTTTTTCCTAAAATCCGTAGACATCTACTCACCTCACCCCCCTACAGAATCCTTCGAATTCCCATCCAATCATGGGTCCGTCCACACCACTGTCCAAATCCCTACCCTCGAACCAAGCTACTCATTCACTCCGTTCCAGAATTTCTCCAGGACAAACTGGAAAAGAGTCAATAGGGACATTGCTGCCAGTTTTACAGACTATACTTTGCCAGAGTCTTCAAACCTACTACCTGCTGAAATTGATCAAGCAGCCTTAAGAATAGAGCAAATACTAAAAAATGCCCTCTTCAGCCACACACCTACATCCATCCCGCATAATCACATAGGAAAACCTTAACCCAACATCCTTACGAAACTGTTACGCGTAAAAAAACAGCTTAGACGAAAACTACATAGCAGTTACTCCCCTTTTATTAAAAATCAAATCCAACTCTTGACTACCCTGATAAATGGACAACTAAAACAATTTGCCGACCAGTCTTACACGTCAATACTTAACAATATTAAACCCAATCGTGATTTATTCAAAAATATCAACAGACTAACGGGTCGAAAATTCAAACCTCGAATCGATTATATTATCAACCCTACGAACAATCATCCAGTCCAATCAGATATTGACATAGAAAACTGTTTAGCTAATCACTTTTATAAAACCCATCAACAAAACGACTCCCTCTCAGTCTCCAATTTTCAAGTAATCGTAAATGACAACATCTCACGCACCATGATCCCATCCTTAACCTCTTTCATCGTGGAATTCAACGAAACAAACAAAGCGTCTCATCCTCTGGATAATGCGACCTTCCTAACAGCAGGCGAATTATCTGAATTTATAACACCACGCAACAACAAAAAGGCGACAGGCTTAGGTGGAATTCCAAACCTTTTTTACAAAAGACTTCTCCCATCAAATCTAGTCCTTATTCTCGTTCTTCTCAACCACATAATTAACGCATCACATTTCCCAAATAACTGGAAAGCCACGGTTATAGCCCCTATCAATAAGTCCAGTCTTTCCAACAACCCCAGCAACTATCGTCCGATATCGTTATTAAACACATTAAGCAAGATACTGGAATGCAAGATATATCGAAATCTCTTTTCATTTGCTAATGACAACGCTATTATCCTAAATTTCCAATTTGGCTTTCTCGCACAACACTCCACCTGTCATGCTCTGTTAAAACTAACGCACGATGTGACAACTAATCTTCAAAACCGGTATTAATCTCCCTCGACATATCTAAAGCATTCGACTGTGTTTGGATCTCAGGACTGCTTTACAAGCTGCACTACATATTTGGATTAAACACCCGCACCACCAAAGTTCTCACTTCCTACCTCTCTGGTAGAAAATTCATGGTCAAAATAAATTCTTCTCTCTCCCAATCGTATAATATAACCGCAGGGTTCAGTTCTTGGACCACTATTATACCTCCTTTATACTTCAGACATGCCGCAGCCTCAATTACCCAATATCGTAATGTTGAATTACGCTGATGACACCATAGTCTACTCCAGCAGCAAGTTTGTAAAAGAGGCAAGAAACCGCATTAATAACTTCCTCCCAAATCTATCAACATACTTCAATAAATAGAAAATTCGTCTAAATCCTGATAATCCCAACTTATCGTGTTTAAGGGTAAAAATGAGCACTGCACAAACAACACAAGGCGCACCCACAACAAAATTAGATTCAAACTAAATAACACCCAGATAAAACCTTCTAAAACTTTAAAATATCTGGGAATAACATTTTCCAATGACCTTTCATTCTCCACCCACATTAAAAATACTTTACGTAAAGCCACAATACAAGTGAATCTCTGTAAAAGAGTGATGTGGAAACCCAACGGTCTCTCTCACAAAGTCAAACTGCTCATCTATAAACAAATAATCAGACCTACACTGACATATGCGTGTCCACTGTGGTATCATATAACACCAGCCCAAATGGAGAAGCTTTCGAAAGGAAATGTTTCAGGCTGGTCACTGGCCTCAACCGACAACCCAACTCTTACAAGTATTACAATAACAGCTTATTATACAATGCCGCTAATATTGACCGTCTCGATAGACGCTTCCTAGAGCTGTCTATCAAATTTATTGAAAACCTCCCAAATAATCCCAACCCCATAATAACTTCACTACTACCAACTCCTCTAGATAACTGGGCTCACTATCTGAATTGTCGCCGCACCAGAAGTCTCTTCGCCTCTGGAAGATTGGTTAATGGCTCCGACGAGGTAGTGTACCATAACACCGAGCTGGCACCCAATCAGTACAAATACTGTAACATACAACCATTCTCCAACATTCTGCGTTTTAACGAACAACCGGAAAGTGTTACCGCACCTGAGGCCACTAACTGACCATATCCCACGCCAACCTACTTCCTTAACCATCAATCCTTATATTCCCCAATTCACATTACTATATTTAACTTATTATAAAATAAATTAGGTTAAGCTAGAATAAGTTAGACTTAAGTTATGTATTAGATTAGATTAAATTAAAAAATAAAAATCCTGGTTTTCGGACTTTTTCCAGGAAAACTGTTAATATTAAAACCTATAAAGCTCGAATAGTTATTCACACATTCAGTTATGTTTGAAAAATGTGTAATGTATGCATGTAAACAATTGTATCACTAGAAGTATAAGTTAGCTGTAGTACTTAATGTAAACATTGATTATTGGTCAAATAAATAGAGTATGTTAAAAAAAAAACAGTTGCAAAACTCAAACAGTTTAATAATGCACACATTCAGTTATGTTTGAAAAATGTGTAATGTATGTGTAGCGATCCTAAATCGCTACTCCTATCCAAATCCCCAATATCATCAAATAATCCCATCCAAATCCCCAATACCTCCCATAACGCAAATCCCAATTTCATATTGAATCATATGAGCGATAAATTAAACCAAAAGTTAATTTGTCGCACATTGATTCAACTTCACATTAATCCATATTCCAATCCACATTGAGTCACATGAACAACAAATTAAACCAAAAGTTAATTCGTCGTACATTGACTCAATTCCCAAAATCCTGACATCATGAAATGCTTAATTCAAAACGCATTTCATGATTCCCCTTCCCAGAACCTATCCAACCAAACCTCTAACAAATTCCTAGAACACAACTCCGATTGAAACGCACAAAGTCTTGTATGTGCTTCTGGGAATTTTGACAATAAAATAGTTGACAATTCACAACTAAGAAAACTATAAAAGGGCGGTAATTTTCAATTTCGAGATTAGTAGCTTTCGTCCTATTTCGCTCCTCACCTGCATCAGCAAAATATATGAACAGTTCATATACGAGAAGCCAAATAAATTTATCAATGCCAGGAACCTAATACTGATTTCCAATTTGGATTTCGGAGAGCGCACAGCACCACTATGGCTCTCAACATATTTCAAAACCACGTCTGCGTGCGGCTCTTTAATAAGGAACCCACCGTTGCGGTGAGCCTGGACATTGAAAAAGCTTTTGACACGACTTGGATCGAAGGTCTCGCCTTTAAATTATTGAATACTGGGCTCAGAAGAACGTTATGTAGTATCATCTACCAATTCGTTCGAAACAGAACCTTCCAAGTTAGAGTGAATGGAAAGCTTTCCCGAACTTTTCACGCCGCTGCAGGCGTACCACAGGGCTCCATTCTAGGCCCCATCTTATTCAATATTTACACCTCTGATATTCCCCGCCCTGTGGACGGGAGAGTAAACCAGATATGCTACGCGGATGACGCCCTGGTGTACACGTCAACCAAAGCAACAAATCGACTCAACCGTCACTTGGACGAACTGTATCAGTATTACAGTCGATGGAAAATTCGACTTAACCCATCCAAAGCAGTAGCCATAATTCTGAGTAGTAAACACTCCCAACCTGCTTCTCGATATTCACAGAATATTCGAATAAAAATAGGAGATACTACGATTAGACCACAGGAAAGGATGAAATATCTTGGGGTCATCTATACCCCAAAAATGAATTTCATCAAACATGTGACCCACATTCTCCAAAGGGGCCTCGGTCGGTCTAAGCAACTGCACAACATCTTGAAGTGGAGCATCAAAGTTGACACCAAAGTCAAGCTTCTCTGCTATAAGCAGCTAATCCGAATATCATACGCCTTTCCCATATGGTCCTGCATATCTTCGGCTCAAATGGAAAGACTTCGGGTTTTCGAAAGAAAACTCCTCAGAAGATGCACCAATCATTCTAGAAGGCCTGACGGTCGTCATTACGCCAACTCTCACCTATACGAAGGCGCCTCCATTACCCCTATCGACGAGTACTTGCTTCAATTAGCATATAAGTACCTCGAAAACATTCAGAACAGCGAGAACCTACTTGTACGGGACTCTTGCGTTCTTCACCCTTCTCTCTCTCGATCTCTTCGGATCAAACCCCCACAATTTCTTCCTCAGTACAAAACTGAAGCAAGCACTCTTCCCAACAACATTCCCCTCTATAATAGAGGATTCCTGGTCCCATCCCATAGGGTCTACTATTAAGAAACCACACACACGAACGCACAGTACAAGACGGCACAAACACAAACATACACACCGACCAAAGCGCAGATTATCAGACGCCAAAGACGTGATCTGCGGTTACTACCGCACCCAAGACCTACGGGTCTTGTATGATTTCTTTCCCACCATCCCTCTATACAAGTAGTTAGAGAACACTTGGACTAACACTGTCCACACTATCCTTGGATACCCCCCTTTTTTCTTTTGTTTTCAGATATCACGAGACCGAGCCCAACATCCTCACGGATATGGATGATTCTGGTTATCGCAAGATGACCAGAAGTCAGAGACAAGATGAAGGACACATCTGCTAAAATCGGCCCTCTCGCCACCAATTTTTTTTTTTTTATTTCGAGATTAGTCTAGTTCCAAAGGGCGAACCGCCGACCGTCAAAAATAAGTCCATAAATCAAAATCAAAAGGGGCAAAGTGACAGCCAAATATTGTAAAGTCGTTTAACCCCTTAATGCACATTTAAACGGTAAACGGTAAACATTGCCCGTATATGTCACGGAGGTGTGCATTAAGCGGTTAAGGCAAATAAAATAAACAAAATCCAATTAAACGAACCCAAAATACCTTTCATTCATAAAATAAAAAGTAATTGTGCGTACGTTCACCCATCAACGACAACAAGTGTTGACCCATTCCTCCAAGACGGCCAAGGCTGTCGACCCCATTGTCAAGTGGAAGTTGCAACGCAAGTCGGGTAACAGCTAGTATTTTATATTTTAATATATGTTATGAAACAAAATCTACAATAAAAAAAAAACAAAGAAACAATTACATAAAGGAAGTGTGTATTCTTTTAAATTTACACTCATAAAACAATTTTTTTTAAGCTTCGCATGATTAAAGGTACAGTTCCGATGGAAGAACAATTTATCTTAAGGATAACTTCTTTAGCGAATTATTAAAATTTACATTATTCAAAAATTTGTTTGAGACGAAATGCATTTTTATTATTTTTAAATCTAAACATCGCAATCAATTCAAAATACAAACATTTACTGAAGAGTTTTCATGAAACGATCCATTATACTGTGTTCACTGTTTAACATTTATTATCAGTGTAATTACAAATGAGTATGAGTATGAACAACGCTACCAAATTATGCAACTTTATTAGCCGAAAGCCCTTACAGCTAGCGCTATTTAGAATTAAGTTACTGTGTAATTATTTACATTGTAATAAATAATAATAATAATAATAATAATATCCAAATTTACTTGAAAATCAATCGTGAACCCTAGAGATTCTAATATATTGGGAAAATGCACCTTTATATGCGGTGTACATATTGGTGGCATTATCGAACTTTATTTCTTCAAAAATGGGGTCGGAGCTCACGTTACAGTCAATGAAGATCATTATCAAACCATGACCAATATTTGTTTGTTTTGAAACCATCACATCACAAAAAATTGAACGTCCAGTATTACTCCAGCAAGAACAGCCGCGGGGGCTACATGCCCGAAATCATCTTGAAATGTTCATGTCTTGTCTTTATATTTCATATGAATAAAACAGGTTTATTAAAATTATGTTTTTGTGTTATATTTACAATTGTACAAGCCCGATAGGAGGCTTCAAAAAATACTCATTATGTGAAAGAGAAGGGTTGGTATACTTTATAAAAATGAAACAAAATAAGTGGTACTTCATTTTATACAATTTCCAAAGTAGAAATAAAGATAGTTTTCACTAGTTTGCAGCACATTTGGGAAACTTTACGACACGTCCTAGTGCCACACGTTGGCATTTTCAGAACCATTAATTTAAAGAATACTTCTAAAAAAAAAAATAATAATAAAAAAAAGAGGGAATTTTCACCCTTATTCAATATCTTCCCAAGGATTGTTTTCTATTTTTTGTTTTCATTTAATAGTTTTCTTGAATTCCCTATTTATAAAAGATTATATATTTATATTATATGATACAAAATCTGTTATATATTGTTTACTTACGTCTGCGATGTCTATTCCAAAATCTGGTTCATCGTTAAATAGTTCCTGCTGCTGATGTTGGTGCAACTGATCGTCTTCTTCCTTAATTAGCGATTCATCCTCAATAATATCAGGTATTCCAGATACTTGATTATTTTGATCGCCAGTCAACGTTGAAGCAGGAGAATGATTCATTTTAATACCGAAATTCCAATCGTGTTGAACGTGGTGGAATACATCTTCACGATTTTGAGTTTCTTCAATATTAGGAGATTGTTGCGGATGAGCGGTTGTTGTGATTATCATTAACGGCGACGATGAGCAAGCCGGTGAAGATGAGGACGAAGGCGAAGAAGATGCTACCGAGGTATTGATTACATTTGATATCGCAGATTTGTTTTCATAGAGATTCTCACAATCTTGTGACACCATCACTAAAAAGTAAATAAAGGATGCAATTTAAAAGAATACCAAACATATAATTCATTAGTAACAGCGTTATATCACTTGGTAATAGCGTTATACTATTTGGTAATCGCGTTACACCATTTGATGATAGCGTTATCCCCCTTTGGTTCTTTAGTGCATTTAAGCAAAACGTGAGTAAGACTACTTTACACCTCTGCGTTATAAGTTGTTTATTATACTATTATATAGTGGTTTAAGGGGTGATGGGAGCGAACATACAGGGCAAAGTTACTGATTGCTTTCACCCCGGCGAAGGCCAGGATGATCCTTGTCCCTGTTCAATCCAAGTTGAGTTGCAGTCTCCCCGTGACACCTCTGGATAGCTACATTGGCACCCGCCTAGTAGTGAACCAATGCATGCAGCGACATCTTGAGAAAAGTTGCCGCAAGGCTATTAACCATGCCCGTAAAAACGAATTATTATGGCAAATTGAACAAGCCTCGGATATGGACCTGATACACGACGACGACCACGGAAACGAAAATGGCTAAACGATTTAAGAATTTTCTCATGGGACGTCAGCTCACTATACAGAGCTCGAGCTGCACAGCAGCTAGCCGATGCACTGTCCGAATATAAGGCTGACATAACAGCATTACAAGAAATAAGATGGACGGGGAGTGGTGTTATTCAAAGAAACGAGTATGACATTTATTACAGCTGTCATGCAAAACACCATATACTCGGGGTATGCTTTCTAGTCAGTCAAAAACTGAAGCCTGCCATTATCTGCTTTAATGCAATAAACGAAAGGCTATGCACTCTTCGCGTGCGAGGCGAGTTTAAGACATAAGCCTCATAAAAGTTCACGGACCTACATAGAGTACCCTGACGACAAATAAGAACAATTCTACGAGAAAGTCGAACGGGCCCTCAATGCCTGCCCAAGACACGATGTGAAAATCGTCCTTGGTGATTTGAATGCCAAAACAGGTCGGGAGCCGGTTTTCAGGCACTACGTAGGTTTCTATAGTTTGCATGAGAACACTAATGACAATGGACTACGATTCATCGAGCTGGTAAAATAACTTGGTCGTTGCGAGTACCAGGTTTCCGTGTAAAGACATCCACAAAGCCACCTGGGTATCACCTGATGGAGCCACTCGCAACCAAATTGACCACGTGTTGATAGTTCGCAGTACGAACGTACCGAGGTGCCAACGTCGACTCGGATCACTATCTTGTTGGTAAGGTTTTCTGAGCGCGGATTCCCTTACGGAGACGTATTGCATCCGCGGATCATGTTCGAACCAACACGGCTGCCTTACGCAATGAGAATACCAGTAACACCTTCGGTCATGCGCTAAGATTCGCCCTCGAAGAGCTCAACGCCGGGAGGGTAAGTCCTGGGGCCAGAATGCCGGGCGTAGAAGAGAAATGGACACGCCTTAAGAATACTGTCATTAGTACCATCAACTCCATCTTAGGCAGTAGTCGTAGAGAAGGCACCGACTGGTTTGATGATGAGTGCAAACCAGCGACTGAACGTAAGAATGTTGCATACCGGACAATGCAGCAGTCTCATACGACGCGGGTACGCGGGGAGAAATACAAAGAGTTCAGAAGAACTGAAAAAAGGCTTCACAGACAAAAGAAAAGTGCCTGGGAAAAAAACGTTGTCTGTAAAATAGAGAAAAGTAGAGAGCGATGTCTGCACCAAGCGCGGAACTTCTACCAAATAATCCACAGTATAACGCGGTACACACCACGCTGCACTTACTGCAAGGATAAAGAGGGTAATCTGATCACCGATTCTGAAGGCATCCTGGAGCGATGGGAAGTGCACTTGTTCAGCTCACAGAAGAATTGGTGGCTCCACCAATGCAAGATCAAGACCAAATGCTGCCGCCACCAAGCATTGAGGAAACATTAAAAGCCATTAGACAGCTCAAATCAAATAAAGCCCCTGGAGCTGATGGCATACCAGCTGAGCTGATCAAACAAGGAGGGACAGCGTTACATCACGCAATTCATGAGATCGTGGTGCACGTATGGGAGCAAGGGGAGATGCCGGAAGATTGGTGTCGCGGTATAATTTGCCCCATACATAAGAAAGGAGATATCACACTATGCAGCAACTATAGGGGTATAACATTGCTGAGTACCGCCTATAAGATACTCTCCACTATCCTACAAGATCGGATAGCCTCATATGCTAAAGCCATCATTGGTCAATATCAGTGTGGCTTCATCCCAGGCAAATCAGCAATTGATCAGATATTCACCCTTAGGCAGGCGATGGAAAAATGCCAGGAATTTAAGATTCCATTATATCATCTATTTATTGACTTTAAGGCCGCCTGCGACAGCATAGCCAGGGTAGAACTATACAATGCCATGAGAGAATTCGACATTCCAAACAAATTGATACGACTTTGTAGGTTGACCATGACCAATGTAACTAGTCAAGTAAAAATATCGGGATTGCTGTCCAAACCAATAAACATCTATAATGGACTCCGACAAGGGGACGGTCTGGACTGCCTCCTCTTCAACCTGGCGTTGGAGAAAGCAATCCGTGACTCTGGAGTTACAACAAGAGGGACTATTGTCACCAAGTCCAGCCAGATACTTGCCTACGCAGATGACATCGATACCATCGGTAGAACCGAATCGGCGGTACAGGAATCCTTCACCCAGATCGAGCAGGCGGCACAAAAACTGGGACTGCACATTAATGAGGGGAAAACTATAATAAGTACATGGTGGCAACTTCTGCGAAGAGAAGGCCTAACGTTGGTCAAACTATCAGGGTAGTGGAGCAGGAAATTGAAGTAGTGCAATCCTTTAACTACCTTGGGTCAATAGTATCAGCCGATAACAATATGGGAGAAGAAATACGCGAACGGCTGATTAAATCCAACAAAGCCTACTATGGTCTATCAAGGCTCTTTAAAGCCCGAAATTTATCCAGAACATCCAAGCTACTACTGTACAAGACCATGGTCTTACCAGTACTCATGTATGGATCCGAGACATGGGTGCTCAATAAAAGGCACTCTGAACTCTTAGCCGCGTTCGAGAGGAAGGCCTTAAGGAGTATTGTCGGCCCCATATGTGAGGGGGGACGATTCCGGAGGCGCTACAACCATGACTTGTACGCGATCTGTCTTGAAGCTAATGTTGTAAGAAAAATCAAGCTCTGTAGACTCCGGTGGGCGGGACACCTAGCTCAAATGAGGGAAGAGGAGCCTACCCTTTGTGGCAGGATGTATGGAAGGAGACAGCGCGGCAGACCTTGTCTGCGATGGAGGGATGGCGTAGACCAGGACGCCCAAAGCCTGGGAGTGCCAAACTGGATGACATCGGCTCGAAATCGGGACCGATGGAGAGATTGGTTAAATAAAGCCAAGACCGGATCCCGGTTGTAGTGCAGATGATAATGATGATGAGAATGATTTTATGCAAGGTATCCGAATTCCACGCTCGAGTGACATGACCCTTTCAATGCAATTCCCCTTCCTATTCCCACGATTTCTGTGATGTAAATTAGTATATGAGATAGAAAATTTTTTTAGGATAAAGTAGTCATTGATAGATAGGTGGTTATTATTTTATGATCCATATTGGTGCATTGGTTCACGTGCCTGTGCATCCTATTGTCGACAAGTTTACCTGCTTGGGGAGTTATCTGTAGGACCAAATTAGGTTCTTCCAAACACTAAGTTATATACGAGGGCAGTTTAATAAGTCAGTGACTATTTGAATAAAAGATTTTTTTTCGGCAAATAAGGATTTTATTTCTCAACATAGTCTTCTTTTAGCTCGATACATTTAGCTCAGCGTTTTTCCAATTTGTTTATTGCTTTCAAATAATAGTTTTCCACAAGGCCCCCAAAACAGGCGTTAGCTTATGTGAAGAGCTCTTCCTTCGACCCAAATCTGTTACCGCCCAGCCACTTCTTCAGGTCTTCTCTTTTCTTCTCTTTTACTTTCTTTGTCTTATATTTTCATTTCTAGATTTGCTTTTGTCCCTCATCGCTGGTCGTTTTATTTCTTAATCGTGTTTTGGTTCGCTACCGTTCACTATCGCAATTACGGTTCGACAAATCCGATTATTTCGTTAATAGATTTAAATAAACGATGCAAACGAGAAGCAACTCGTGGAGAAATTCCGCGAAACGCGCGAGGGAGGAATCTATCGCCGCTATGTTGGGTGCGGAGAGGATTTTGGCCCTAGTCCAAAACAACGTAGCGGTATTTAGTGGACATAAAGGCCCCAATACAACTATGGAACTTTACAGCGTCCTTGCAAGTTGTAATTGGACCTTGAGTTGTTTGTCCGCGGCGGAGGAAAAAATTTTCCAGCGGTGGCTACCCATGCGGTTGAGTGGAAAAGCTTGCCGCATTTTTAAGGAAAACCTCCCAGCAGTATGAGCAATGACTCAGGAATGCACTGCTACCGTATGCTTCATATGAGGAGTTGCATTCGAAACTCTCTCATATGCGACAATCTCACGAAGAGGATGTCGCAGACTTCACGTCCCGGGTGTAACTAAGTGGTAACGGACTGCAAAGAAGCAGCAATCCGTATGTACGGACGCGACAATAGCGCAGCAGTCACCATCCAGATCGAGAGATTGGCCAAATCGGTATTGATGGTAGGAATTAGGGAGGACTAATTCCGACATCTAATATTAAAATCAAAAGAGGGCCCACTAGAAAGGATTATTGCGAGACTTCTCAAAATAGAGAAGACTCAGAATGAGATGGGGGATAACAGCAGATGGTATAGCAGGACAACACCGAGGTGGAGGAAAACATACCATGACCAGTCACCTGATAGGAATGATGCAAACTATGCCCCCACCACAACAAATAGACAGACCATGTTGAGGAACAACCCCTTTTACTATTGGGAAGATGAATCACAGGTAACAGTCAGGCCGGCAATAGGAATACCAATATTAGGTTCACGGAATGACCCCAACCTGTGACACGCCCCCAACCCGTTTAGGTCATAAACACTACATCGTTCTTTTAAAGGACCAATACGGTGTAGATCAAGGAGGCCTGAGGTACCACGGCCCCACCAGAGAGGTGGGGGTGACTACAACAGAGATTCGTCCAACCAAGGCCGAGACACACGTGCACTACACCCATTTATTGCACGCATGACATGCAGTTTCTGCACGTCACGTCCAAGCCTTTACCCAAAATCCTCTAATATCCACAGATTTCCCCTCTCTACCTATAAATTCATAATTACGCCAAGTAGTAAATTGGCATAAACTACTTTATGCAAATTTACAGAGAATCTACTTAACAAACATCATCATCATCGGCACTACAACCGGGATCCGGTTTTGGCCTTATTTAGCAAGTCCCGAGGCTTGTTAAATTTTCCATTATAATTTGTTTTTCCGGGCAAGGTTATTAGTGTTACACCTCACTACACATACCCTCTCAAACAATTAACCCTCACATCCCATAACCATTGAGCATAGAATGCAATACCCGCCTCTTTACCCACGAGCAATTAAAATACATATCACACACGTTGCTTATCCACTCCAAAGCAAAGCGTTGCCGCTTTCTTCCACATCATATCATATTATTCATAATTACTCATAATACCGGCCGACGCAAAGCGCCTATCATTGCAAACAAGCCCAAGGTCGCTCGCTACGATCATTCTGCTGTGTCACCAAGAAACCAAACGAACACCTGGCAGGCTCATGTTTCGACTGCACGTCTTCTCTTTTTTACCATGTCAAAATAAGTGTCATAAGGCTATATGACACAGGCGGTATTGTCAAAGGCCGCCAACGACGAACTAATTGGGCGCCGGTAAAGTGCTGAGTCCGACGAAATAGCGGACACAGCAGTGAAGCGCAATTAATCGGATGATACGATTTGCACACACGGGCAATGCACTATAATTGGTTCGCCATATGAAAGCAATCAAGTAATTGCCCAATTCACTACCGTTGCATTTTAGGCACATAGTATCAAAATAGGTTATCCATTCTAATAGAGGAGAATGCATCATTTGCATTAACTTCCCAATAACTTGGTATAAAAGGAGTGGTTGCGAATGGGTGATTTTTATATAGTGTAATATCCAAGCAAGAAGGCTGCGGCCCAGTGCGTAAGAACAGCGGGCCTTCTTGCTATTAAGTAAAAGTTATAAATTAAAGGGGTCGACATCCCCATTTAAATTAAAAATAAAGATTACGAGTTATAGTAAAGTGAAGTGTGTTTAATTTTTCACAATCCAAATTACAGGAAGCGATCTCGTACGTGGAAGCCACTTTAGAATAGAAGTCTACACTATGTGGAAGCGACTTTAGAAGAGAAGTCTACACTACGTGGACGCCACTTTAAGGGAAGAAGACCGTATCACGAGTAAGCCGCATTAAAACCCATAAGTAACCCCGAATTAATAACACATATAACCCGAAATTGAATCTGGATAATCGTACACCATTAATACCCCTAAACACAACTTATTCCGATTATAAAATAATAAATGTTAATGTCAGAGGGTTACACTCTGATGGTACATTAGCCTTGCGCAACTTCTTTACGATTATAAAAATTAAATGCGTTGGGGCCGTAATTAAAATAAAGTGTCAACGGCGAAAAAAATAAAATAATCAGTTGAAAAAAAAAATCACACGGAGACAGACCAAATTAGAAAAAAAGCGAGACGAGAAAGCCAGTTAACTTAATAATCGTCAACCATTACTAAGGGACGGATACCGCAGTAATCTAAACGACATAACCACCCGAGTGCAATAACCCGAACTACATAACCGACGCGAGTGAAATCACCCGAACTACATATCCGCCGCGAGTGCCACAGACTAATCTACCGCGAGTGCTACACGCTGTGTACACCAGGAGTTAACGGGGGGATCAAGAATCCTGCGCCCCCTGCAACTAGAAAGCAGAAGCAGCGGCCGAAGAAGAGGGCCCCCACCGAACATCGAGTAAGTCACACCTTTTTCTAATTTAAATTGTTATTACAATTATTCATAACATGCTTAAGGGGGGATTCTCATCAGGACCGACCAAAAAATTGATTTTTTTTCCATTTTGTTGTTGTAATATAATCCAAAAACCGTTTGTTTGAATATAATTTTTTTTTATTATGGAACAAAAATTGACCCATCTTTTTAGTCGAAAATTGAAATCCAGAAGTATATCGAGCGGAGCATATCTTACATATAAATATGTTTGAATTGCGCGTCCATGTCCATACTATGGTAAGTAGGGTTACCAAAAGATGTCGTATTTATGCTATGATTCCGAAAAAATTCGAGGGTATGACTCCATACACAGTATATATATTTTATTATTAACACAGAAAATTCGTTAATAAAATCCTTAATCGCGATTCCTGCAAAATCATGTTTGTCAAACTGTTGGTCAAGATTTCTCAAAAAAAAATTTTTATATTAAAGTAGCTTTTATTCATTGGATCATATTTTTTGTTTTGAATACCAAGACGAACTAACGAATAGATTTAGCATCCTAGAGAATGGGAGTAGTGAGGAAGAGGAACCTAATGGTGTGGACATTAAATGGGCATCGATCAGAGACGTAATCAAGCAAACACACCAAAAGGTATTAGGATTTAAGAAAACAATTAAGTCCAAACCTTGGTTTGACGATGAGTGCAGGGCGAAGGTCGAAGAACGTAAACGCCCCAGAGTAATCCACTTTAAAAAGATATGATGAAGTCAACGCAGAAAGATACGCGACAATTAGGAAAGAGACAATGAGACTTATCAAACGCAAAACACGTGAATGGGAGAAGTTTCGGATCGAAAAAATCCTAGAAAATGCCAGAGCAAAGAACATCAGAGGTATGAATGCCGGGATAAACTCAATTAGAAATGGCTACCGAGGGAGAGTCAAAATAATATGAGATGCAAACGGCTGTCTGGTCACAGAAACAAACAATATCGTCACAAGATGGAAGCAGTATTTTGAAAACCTGGTCAATGTACGCACCCATCAACCACAAATAAACGCACCAGACGTACATACAACTGAGCCTCAGATTCAACGAAGTTGTAGAAAAACAACAACGCTCCCGGAGTCGTCTGCATACTGGTAGAGCTTATGAAGCATGGAGGAGAGGCAATCGCTTGAAAAATCCACCAATTGATTAAATCCATATGGGATAAGGAAGTCACTCCGGAAGAATGGAAAACATCAATAGTTGTCCACATTTTCAAAAAAGACGATAGATCTGACTGCGAAAACTACAGAGGAATATCATTGCTTTCAACCTCATACAAAATACTAACAAATGTCATACTGGCGAGAATCACCAAAAATGTTATGGTTTAGGGTTATAACATTTTATAAAAGCTTATTTGAGGTAGGATATTGTAGGAACCGGCCAACAAGCGACCAAATGTTCACAATAAGGCAACTGCTGGAAAAGAAGTGGGAATACGGAGAGACGGTTCACCAACTGTTCGTTGACTTCAAAAAAGCCTACGACTCAGTCGCAAGACAAAGACTCAACCGTATTGTGCCTGAACTGGGAATCCCGAAAAAATTTGCCGCCCTCATTCAAATCTGCATGAACGAAAATAAAGGGCGAGTTAGAATAGAAAACCACCTCTCAGCACCATTTGAAATCCGGGATGGACTAAAACAGGGCGATGGCCTCTCACCAAGTCTTTTTAACTTTGTGCGCTCGAGTATGTTATCAGAAACGTACTAGATAACAACATGGCCGGATCATCCCTGAACGGAGTCACACAAGTGCTCGCATATGCGGATGACATCACCGTTTTGGGTGATAATCTAGAAAGTGAAAGTAAAAATAGTGAAATTATCATGCAAGCGACAGAAGAGGTGGGTCCAGAAATAAATGAAGACAAAACTAAATATATGATTACGGCGAGGGCAGGTGGACCTCAGGTAACACACATAAACATCAGTGGCAAGATATTTGAAAGAGTTAAAGAATTTAAATATCTGGGAACAGTACTGACGAGCAGTAATGAAATGTCGAAGGAAATTAACAAAAGACTACATTCCGGCAACGCTAGTTGGCACGCAGTCAGTAAACTGCTGAAATCCAAACTGCTATCACGCAACATAAAGCTCCGTGTCTATAAAACCATAATCATGCCGATTGTACTATACAGATGCGAAACATGGGCTCTCACAAAACGGGAAGAAAACAAATTCCGCGTATTCGAGAATAAAGATTTAACGGGCATCTTTGACGGTAAACTGACGAAGATGCAGAATAATGGAGGAAACTCCACAACCAGGAATTGGAAGACGTGTACAAACCTACAATAGTGAGAATAATCAGGTCGCGAAGATTAAGTGGGCCGGGTATGCGGTATGAATGGGCAACGATAGGATTGTGCGTAGAATTCTTGATGGTAGACCAACGGGAAAGAGATCGACAGGGCGGTCGCGACGGAGATGGGAGGACAATGTGAGGGTTGACCTTGAGGAGATCAGATCAGATGGTCAAGCGTGGAAGGAGAGTGCACAGGACAGGGAACAATGGCGGAGTCGAGCCGTTGAGGTCATGAACTTCCGGGTTCTACAGGCCAACAAATAATAATAATAAAATCGACAAATTGACATATGTTGACAGCAATTTTGAATGCTTAAGTTATTTTTGTCAATTGAAAAGGTAGGATGTATTATATTTTGGTATGTTCAGCAATTATAATTGTGCTCACCATACGGTTTTGCTTTTATGGCAAAAAACAAAACCGTTTTTTAGCCGTAGCCACCGCATTTCCACGACATGTCCCCATGTTACTTGTTTTTATTCTCGAATCTAGTAGGGCCATGAAAAGGCGACGTTGTGCCACCATTAATCAGATAAAAACAGAATCGCTAAATTTTAACGAAAAGTGAGTTTCAGAAAAGCTTCCAAAACTGGAAAAATTACCGGCACAACGGTAACATATAATATCTGATGAAGATTACTTTGAAAGGGACAAACTCGATTAACCCACTGGGTGATTTATTTGAAAGTACTTTTTCCAGTTAGCATTTTCTAACAGTTCAAACTCTCATAGGTTTGACCTTGACGAGATCGGATCGGATGGTCGATCGTGGAAGGAGAGTGCACAGGACACGGAACGATGGCGGGGCCAAATCGGCGAGGTCATGAACTTCCGGGTTCCTACCGGCCATTAAATAGTAACATTTTGAAATTTTTGAAAGAAGTTGGGTCGTTTCTTATATAGGGTGGCGCAAAATTAATCATCCAATTTTGTTTTTGAATTACTTTTTTACTAAATAAAAAAAAAAAAGATTTTGGGTGATGGAAATCTTTATTTGGAACCTTACAATTTTTTCTGTTCAGTGGAAAAGATGATATCTGTCAAGTGGCTATCGCCAGTGTTGATGCACATTTGTACCCGTTTTATCGCATTTCCCATCTCTTTCCGCAAGATTTCCGGTGATAACTTTTCGCATTCCTGTCGATTATTCTCCTTAAGGGCTGCGATTGTCTGAGGCTTGTTGGCATAAACCCGCGACTTCAAGTAGTCCCAAGGAAAGAAGTCTGGGATGGTTAATTCGGGCGATCTTGCTGGCCATGCCAAATCGCCAAAACGGGAGATTACGCGACCAGGAACCGCTTCCTTCTCTGGTGCTGTGTGTGCGGTTGCTCCGTCTCGTTGCAACCACATGTTCACCAAGCTCCGCTCATCCAATTCCGGCAGTAAGAAATCGTTTCTCATGTCCCTGTAGCGTTCGCCAGTAACAGTGACCGTATGGCGTCCTCAAGAAAAATACGGGCCAATCACTCCTCCAGCGTGAACGCCGCACCACAAAGTGGCTTCGAGTGGATGTAATGGCTCTTCGTGCATCACACGCCGATTTGCAGTGCCCCAGAAACGACGATTTTGATTATTGACCTAACCGCTTAAATGGGCCTCGTCGCTCATGATGATTTTCGACACAAAAGCGTCCTCTTCGTTGTTGAGATTAAGGATGGCTTGACAGTAATTCACACGACGTCCATTGCTTGTCTGTTTGTATTCTGAAGCTGTCTAGTTCACAAATGTCAAATGTGATCGACGTACGACGCCATTTGCAAAGTTATAACATCTTCCGATAGGGTGATTAATTTTGCGCCACCTTGTATTAACATACTATCGGCGGGTATAGATAGCCATGGGCTATCTCTATTATCTCTACGAACTTTCCCCATGAGCAGAATCAATCCTACACATTTTTTATCCTCTCACTGTCAAAAAAAAAAAAAAAAAAAAAAAACAAGCATTGGGAAATGTTTTACCAACACTTAGTGTACGTTGTGCATAAAAGGTATTAATACCCGACTCGTCGATTGGCGCCAGTCTATGGAAAATGTATTAATACCCTGCCCGCCGATAGTGTGTTAATTTTTACACACACATTGCACCTTTTTTGAGGATGTGCTTGCAGAACATATACTAAAATTGGAACGATACATTAAACCAAAAAAAAAACCAAAGCGCAGAGTATCAGACGCCAAAGACATAACCCGCGTTTACTATCACACTGAAGATCTACCGGCCTTGTATGATTTCTTTCCTCTATGCCCTGTGAGTAGGGCGTTAGAATATTCTCACAGCTAGGCCGGCATGTCGTAAGAGGCGACTAAGGGCCGAGTGGTAGGTGGGGTCCCAACGTTCTACCGCCCGGTGAAATACCACCCCATCAAGCTATAGGTTCCGTGAAATGGGCGGGAGAAATCCCTGGCCATCTTTCGGAGCTTGGCTGATGGACCAGTTCGAGAAAAGGTTGGTTTAAGTGGTAGTCGGTCTCAAGGTACGAATACGAATGTAAACGCCGTCCACCAATATTTGAAAACAGCGAAACCTGATATCTGTGCCCTAACTGAGACCCAGGTCGATTCGTCAATTGATTCGACATATCTTTGTTGCTTAGGATACGACCTACATACCAGATTCCGTTTTAAGGGCGGAGTCTGCGGCTTCGCGCGGTCCGATCTAGCTTGCCAGAGGATGGAGGCGTTGGAACCCAATAACATGGACATCATATGGTTGAGGGTCGTGCTGAGGAATTCTGTTAAATTTCTTTGTTGTCTTTACACCCTGTGAGTAGGGCGTTAGAATATACTCACAGCTAGGCCAGCTTGTCGTAAGAGGCGACTAAAGGCCGAGTGGTAGCCGGGGTCCCAACGCCCTGTGCGCCCGGTGAAATACCACCCCATCAAGCTTTAGGCTCCGTGAAATGGTCGGGAGAAATCCCTGGCCATCTTTCGGAGCTTGGCTGATGGACCGGTTCGAGAAAAGGTTGGTTAGGTGGTAGTCGGTCCCAAGGTGAGATACCACCCCGTCACGCTGTACATTCCGCGATATCGCCGAGAGAAATCTTCGACGGTGTTTCGGATGTGTGGCTGATGGCCCGGACTGACACGGGGATAAGTCATGATGGTGCCTTCTGATATAAAGAATTCCGGAGGTAAACTAGTCTCCCATTCGGATCTCCGGGGGGGACTATGTCAGGGGGAACATCATGCAGATATCATGATAAATAATGGAACTTCGTCATCGCATAACCGGGCTAGCTCTCGAGGCTCGGCCCACGCTCGACTGGTGACGGCATTTTGTAACATCAGGGGCATCGGTTTCACCAATACTAATGTAAACGCCGTCCACCAATATTTGCAAACAACGAAACCTGATATCCTTGCCCTAACTGAGACCCAGGTCGATTCGTCAACTGATTCGACATATCTTCGTTGCTCAGCATACGACTTACATTCGAGATTCCGTTTTAAGGGCGGTGTGTGCGTCTTCGCACGGTCCGATCTGGCTTGCCAGAGGATGGAGGCGTTGGAACCCAATAATATGGACATCATATGGTTGAGGGTCGTACTGAGGAATTCCGTTAAATTTCTTTGTTGTCTTTACCGCTCCCCGAATGACGATCGACCGGCGACATTTTTCGAACATCTTTCATATACCGTCAACTGGATACAGATCAACCACCCAGCTTCTGAAATTATTGTCCTTGGCGATTTTAATGTGCACAATTCCGACTGGTTGTTACATTCTAACAGAACCGACGAGGCTGGGAGGCTGGCGGAGATGTTTGCTGTAAGCCACAACTTGACTCAACTCGTGGGGGAGCCAACGCGAATACCGGATGCCCGAGGCGATTATGCGAACACCCTGGATCTGTTTTTGACATCCGAACCGAGTATTTATACCGTAGAGGTCTCTGCGCCACTGGGAAACTCAGATCACTGCTTGGTATCTGTCGCGCAAGCACTTGCATACCAAGCGAATAACCGGCCTAGGCAACTTCGCCATGTATGGAAGTATGGGGCCGCTAACTGGGACGATATGCGAGATTTCTTCGCATCCTTTCCATGGTCCGAGATGTGCTTCGGAAACTCCGATGTTAACGCTTGCGCGGAGTCGGTGTCAGGGATTATTCTTCTGGGGATGGAGATGTATATTCCACATTCCATCAAACGAAGTTCGTCTGATAAACCTTGGTTTGACAAAAAATGCGAGCTGATTACAGCGGCAAAAAATAGAGCTTTTAAGCAATGGCGCTCCAATCCCACCGATGTTAACAGAACGAATTTTGTTAGAATCAGAAACGTGTGCAACCAGGCGATTGATACCGCGAAGAAGGCTCACAACGACAGGGTGGTCAATAAACTCCTTCGATGCCCAAGTGGTTCGCGCTCCTTCTGGTCAATGGCAAAGGCTGTCAGCAGTAACTTTGCTTCCTCCTCTTTCCCTCCGTTGGTGACAGACGGCGGGACGTTGGTCACGAATCCAAAGGATAAAGCTAATGTGTTCGCGAATTTATTTTCCGCGAATTCAAATCTCGATCCCGGCCTTTTGCAACCACCCGTGATCTCGCCGGTACAGTCTTCCATGCGGGATGTGAGATTTCGTCCGCGCACTATTCAGCGCATTCTACGTGAACTGGATTGTAGGAAGGCAACCGGCCCGGACGGAATACCAGCAATAGTCCTTAAGAACTGTGCTCCAGAACTATCGCCGGTTCTTGGCAGACTCTTCCGCTTATCTTATGCACGGAGGACCTTTCCTGCCTGCTGGAAAATCGCTCGAGTTCAGCCAATCCCAAAGACGGGAAAAAAGTGTCTCCTACAAAATTACCGTCCGATAGCATTACTGTCTATTTTATCTAAGGTAATGGAAAAAGTCATCAATACAGAGTTGGTTAAGTATTTGGAGTGCAACGGTCTTCTGAATGATCGTCAATACGGATTCCGTGGCAGACGGTCCACAGGAGACCTTTTGACACTAATAACCGATATATGGACATCTGCGATTGAACGGCATGGTGAGTCAAGGGCGGTCGCATTAGATATCTCCAAGGCTTTTGACCGCGTCTGGCACGGGGCATTGCTGAGCAAACTTCGTTCATATGGACTTTCCCAACAGCTTTGCGACTGGACGAGGAGCTTCCTCGAGAATCGATCGATCCGGGTTGTTGTGGACGGCGAGTGTTCGGATCTGTATCCTGTTAATTCGGGGGTGCCCCAGGGTTCTATTTTGGCTCCAACCTTGTTCTTGCTTCACATAAATGATTTGTTGGAGACAACGGATAACAAAGTGTTCAGTTTTGCGGATGATAGTACGCTTGTTTCCTCCTTTTCGAGTGATCGGCCGATTGGTGCATTAACGTCGCACCAGCTGAGATGTAGACAGATTGACTCTCTGAACCAGGATCTAGATAAAGTCCTGCAGTGGGGAAAGGCCAATCTTGTCGACTTCAACGCAACGAAGACCCAGTATACAACATTCACAAAGAAAACCGGATCATCGGTTCCACAGCTGATGATGAATGGCCGGGCCCTCGAGGCTGGGGAAAGTTTGAGATTGCTCGGCGTCACGGTCTGTGGGAATGTATCATGGCATAAACACGTATCGGGTATCGCCAGATCAGCCTCAGGAAAACTGAGTTATCTTTTTAGAGCCAAGAAATATTTTACTCCGGCCCAACTTCTTCTCCTATATAAATCCCAAATTAGACCAGCGCTCGAATATTGCTCTCATGTTTGGAGCTCGGCTCCTAAACATACCCTCGACCTACTTGAGAGCGTACAAAGACGAGCGATCCGCCTGATCGGGGACTCGGCGCTGACGTCGGGACTACAGTCGCTATCACATCGAAGGCGCGTGGCCGACCTCTGTCTGTTCTACAGATATTATCACGGGTGCTGTTCTTCGGAGATTCTTGGTATTGTTCCACGCAATTCGGTCTATATGCGCTCCACAAGACAATCCGACGGATCGCACCCGTTTGTGGTTCATCTCCCGACGGCGCGAACATCCCTGTATCAGAACTCGTTCCGTTACAGAGCGGGGAAGCTGTGGAACTCCCTTCCCACGCGAGTGTTCCCAGAGCGTTACAACCTGCAACTGTTCAAAAAGAACTGCAACAGTTATTTGATGGCATCTCGGGGCGCCCACTCGACGCTATAGGTTCGCCTCTCCCGAGAGAAGTCTAATAAAAAAAAAAAAAAAAAAAAAAAACCGCTCCCCGAATGACGATCGACCAACGACATTTTTCGAACATCTTTCACATACCGTCGACTGGATACAGATCAATCACCCAGCTTCTGAAATTGTTGTCCGATTTTAATGTGCACAATTCCGGCTGGCTGGTACACTCTAACAGAACCGACGAGGCCGGGAGGCTGGCGGAGATGTTTGCTGTTAGCCACAACTAGACTTAACTCGTGGAGGAACCTACGTGAGTGCCGGATGCCCGAGGCGATTATGCGAACACCCTGGATGTGTTTTTGACATCCGAACCGAGTATTTATACCGAAGTGGTTTCTGCGCCACTGGGAAACTCAGATCACTGCTTGGTACCTGTCGCGCAAGCACTTGCATTTCAAGCGAATAACCGGCCTAGGCAGTTTCGCCAGGTATGGAAGTCTGGGTTTGCTAGCTGGGACGATTTGCGAGATTTCTTCGTACCCTTTCCATGGTCGGAGGTGTGCTTCGGAGACACCGATGTTAACGCTTGGGCGGAGTCGGTCACCGAAATTATTCTTCTCGGTATGGAGATCTACATTCCGCATTCCATCAAACAAAGTTCATCTGATACACCTTGGTTTGATAAAAAATGCGAACAGACAATGGCGCTCCAATCCCACCGATGCTAAGAGAACGAATTTTGTTAGAATCAGAAACGCGTGCAAACAGGCTTTTGATACCGCGAAGAAAGCTCACAACGACAGAGTGACCAATAAACTCCTTCGGAGCCCGCCTGGTTCGCGCTCCTTCTGTTCAATGGGAAGGGCTGTCAGCAGTAACTTCGCTTCCTCCTCTTTTCCTCCGATGGTGACAGGCAGTGGGACGTTAGTCACGAATTCAAAGGATAAAGCTAATGTATTCGCGAATTTATTTTCCGTGAATTTAAACCCCGATTCTGGTTTCTTGGAGCCACCTGTGGTCGCGCCGGTACGATCTTCCATGCGGGATGTGAGATTCCGCCCGCGTACTATTCAACGCATTCTACGTGAACTGAACTGTAGGAAGGCAATCGGCGCGGACGGAATAACAGTGCTCCAGAACTATCGCCAGTACTTGGCAGACTCTTTCGCTTATCTTATGCACGGAGGACCCTTTCCTGCCTGCCGGAAAATCGCTCGAGTTCAGCCAATCCCAAAGACGGGAAAAAAGTGTCTCCCACAAAATTACCGGCCGATAGCATTACTGTCTTAGACAACGGTGATGGAAAAAGTCATCAATACAGAGTTAGTTAAGTATATGGAGTGCAACGGGCTTCTGAATGATAGTCAATACGGATTCCGTGGCAGGCGGTGCACGGGAGATCTTTTTACACTTATAACCGATATATGGACATCTGCGATTGAGCGGCATGGTGAGTCCAAGGCTTTTGACCGCGTTTGGCACGGGGCATTGCTGAGCAAACTTCGACATATGGATTTTCCCAGAACTTACTCGAAAATCAATCGATCCGGGTTGTTGTGGACGGCGAGTGTTCGGATCTGTATCCTGTTGATTGGGGGCTTCCCCAAGGTTCTATTTTGGCTCCAACCTTGTACTTGCTTCACATAAATGATTTGTTGGAGACAACGGATAGCACAGTGTTCAGTTTTGCGGATGATAGTACAGTTGTTTCCTCTTTTTCGAGTGTTCGGCTGATTGGTGCATCTACGTCGCACCTGCCGAGATGTAGACAGATTGACTCTCTGAATCAGGATCTAGATAGGGTCCTGCAGTGGGGAAAGGCCAATCTCGTCGACTTCAATGCAGCTAAGACACAATATACAACATGCACAAAGAAAAGTGGATCATCGGCTTCATAGCTGATGATGAATGGCCGGGATCTCGAATCTGGGGAAAGCTTGAAATTGCTCGGCATCACGGTCTGTGGGAATGTATCGTGGCATAAATACGTGCCGAGCATCGCCAGGCCAGCCTCGGGAAAACTGAGATATCTTTTTAGAGCCAAGAAGTATTTTACTCCGGGACAACTTCTCCTGTTATCGCTATCACATCGAAGGGGCGTAGCCGAACTCTGTCTGTTTTACAGATATTATCACTGGGACTGTTCTTCGATATTCGTGCTATTGTTCCGCGCAATTCGGCTTATATGCGCTCCACAAGACAATCCGACGGATCGCACCAGTTTGCGGTTCATCTCCCGATGGCGCGAACATCCCCGCATCAGAACTCGTGCCGTTACAGAGCGGGGAAGCTGTGGAACTCCCTTCCCACACGAGTGTTCCCGGAGCGTTAAAACCTGCAACGGTTACTTGGTGGCATCTCGGGGCGCCCACTCGGCACTATAGGTTCGCTGCCGACCTCTCGGAGACTTTCAGTCTACAATGGAACATGAATGGGGTTAAAAAGATGTCTCATTCCTTCGAGAGTAAACAATCAAATATGTAAGATAAAACAATGAATAAAGCCAACTGGTGTGTGGATGTGATCTTACTAATTCCAAGTTATGTATATACAAATACTTTTTAAAGAAATAGTTTTATGATTTGAAGAAAACAAGAGGACAGTATAAAGTAGTCTTAAGATTCAGTTTTGGGAAAACATAGTTTTGAAAGAATATTTACCATGACCAAGTGAACTGAATAGATCACCTTCGCAAATACTCTTAGACGTAGAGATATCTATATTGGTTATTGTTTCTGAAAAGAAGGAGAAATGTTTATATCATTTATGTCAGTGAGTAGAGTTTACTGTAAGAAAAAGTACCTCCACTGTCGGTGCTCACTTCTCCAGATTCAAGAACATAATTTTCGGCATCGGCGAATTTTTGTTCGATTGGATCGTCTTCGTCTAAAGTTCCTACGGTTGCATGAACAATGCTTGTTTCAATTGCTTCCGCAATGTTATCACAGGTACTAATGCTGGTACTATTGTCCCCGCTGCTTCCTCCGCCATTGCAATCGATTAATGCTGATGTGCTATTGCTTTCGTTCTCATCTGAACACGTTAACATGGCGCCTACTCCACTGCTATTTGCTAAGTCGGAGACGATAAATTGATCTACCATGTCTGCAGGAATTTGCATTAAAGTAGGTGAGGACGGTGTTCCAACAGAATGATGTGAAAGGTGCTGCTGTTGTTGCTGTTGCTGCACAGATTCAGTTTGGAGTTGTTGTTGGAAATTTGTAAATAAACTATCGGTGAAATTGAATGTAGTTCCAGAAACTTGAACACTAAACGTCTCTTCGGAGCCAACAACTTCATCAGATATAGTTGGGACTATATTGGATGAATTTGAGGCATCTCCACTGCTCGTAGTTCCAAGATCACAATTACTAAATGGAAAATCATCTTCTATTGTGGTGAGATTTTCCTGTGTTTGTCCGATCGCCGATTCTTCAGCTTTAGTTTCGCTCATTTCAAGAACGTTGGAAATTATTAACTCCTCCTCTGCATCCAGACGATTTGTGTCACTGCTAGACTGTGGAGAGTTATCAATTTTTTCTTCACATTGTATTATTTGAGGTTCGGACTGATCTAGAGACGTCTCAAATTTAATTTGTTTAGTCTCTGCACAGGTAGGACTACTTGATGATCGCTTGCGTGACCTGAGCGGTGAAAGCCGTTGGCTCATATTTTCGGATATATGCAGGTCAGCCTTGAAAGACACATCGCCAGTTATACCCTTATTTGTAGAGTCGCCTTCATCTTGGGCAAGGGGTTGATCAGTCTGAGTTTTATCGCCGGACATGAGCATTCGTGGTGCGAGCTCTAAAGGCACCACCGGTGGTTGTTGGGGCTTCTGATGCATGTTTTTAAGAACGGGGTCCTGTTCTTCTTTCACATACAGCTCATTGTCTATTCTGCATTCAATTATGGATTTGGGCTCAGTTTTTATGATTGGCGGTCGTAGGATACTACTGGTTGTAGGAGTAGGTAAGAAACTGGATGTGGACGATGCTGGTGAAGTGAGAGAACGCAATGATTGTGGAGATGTAGACGACGTCACATCGCTAGATGTACATGTCTCTGTTTTAATACTTATCACCGTTTTGGGCACTGTCATAACCGACCCCGCGGCTGATTCATCGGTTGGAGTAGAGTTGGTCTTACATCTTTTATTTGAAATCTTCTCTCCCCAAATTGGCTCGAAATGTTTTAATTTCCATGGATCCAACCGATTTTTTTCCTTTTCCGCTTCCGACTTGAGTTTTACTTGGTTTTCTGGTGTGAATTCTCCCTCAGCCAACCTTTCGCGCCACTCTAGACAAGCTCTGGCAAAGAATTCATTATTTAAGCTCGAAGGTCCCAGTCGAATCGAGCCTAATGTTGTTTCAGATGTTTCTGCCGTTGTTGGTCGGTCAACGCTGGGCAGTAATTGTATTAAGTTGTACTGATAAAGAGGAGGCAGGAGTGAGAATGTTTGCTTGTTCAGTAAGGCGCGTAAGTTAGTACTAGCTAAAATTGAGTCAGGTGTTTCTAAGTCGATCTTCCCATCTTTTGTTTGTTCAATTTGTGCCGCAGTTGACATTTTTTTATTCGATCGTCGTCTGGGTTTCATACTAAATCCGGGTATTGATGCAAGAACTTCACGCATAGTAGATGCCTGCATTTGGGCTGTTGTACTAGGTACACTTCTTAATGAAATTGTTGTTGCCGAAGACGTTGACGACAGAGAAGTGGTTACTATATTGTTTTTCGTTCTACAACCAACATGCGATTGTAATGCGCTACTACTAACTGGAGGGCTTAGGGCTGATTTCTTTTCCGGAATAGGTTTAACTATTATTCGAGGTATATGACGGCGCAGGCTATGTGAATGTTTAACTAATTTCGCTGGTGCAATATGATGATGATATTGTGTAGGGCTACCACTTTTTCCTATCGATGTAGGAATAGGCGGCGAATCTAAAGCAAGTGGATCACATTCGCTTTCATTGCTAACAGAATGAACTGGCGTTACATATTTCGATGGGGTATTATGCATTTTATGTTTTACTTGTGGATACAGTATCGTTGATTGTGAAAGGAAATGTTGTTTAACCGTCGAAGTTGATGAAGGATGATTTAGATTTGTTGATGTTGAGAGTAATTGAATCTTCTGGAATGGTTCTGTGTTGGTGGTGATGAGCTTCTCATGGTTCCTGGGAAACTGTTCTGGGGTAACATCGCACTCCATGACTGCCTGTTCGGTAACGTTTCGTCGAATAAGGATATATTGAATTAATTCTGAAAAAAATTTTGAGAAAAAATAATGTCATTAATTTATGGTTTACACTGAAGTGGTTAATATGATTTTTTTATTTAAATTTATTTTGATATTGGCATCCTCTATAGAGGGCGCATATTATGCAAAAATTCTCTATATGTCATTTCGGCGTTCGTCTGACCAAGGAATTCCACCCTAGTCATGAAACGGCTAACTAATTCTTCAGTACATTGATGGCACAGCGATTCATTATGAACATCAATTAATTGTCAAAGAAGCAGCACATATGGTCCTTCGTCCGAGCATCCAGATTTCGATCGCAGATCGGTCATTTACATTTATAAATATCAGTTCGTGCGATAAGTAATATGGAGTTCTGAAGAAACAATGAGATCTCCAATCATTTTTTTTACCCTCCAAACATCTGTTGTGTATCTCACATGCCACTATTTAATGAGTATAATAATTTTTAACGTAGGAGTGGCGTAATATACTTTATGGGTGGGTTGTGAATTAAACCAGTGCAGGGAGTTTGTGTGTAATATAATACACGATTATGGTGTTTTGCGAAGGAAGGAAGAACCTGATTCGAACCCATATTATGAAAGTGCTAAAACCAAAACTTCGACACATCCCATAGTATGAAAGGGTTGGAACCAAATAATCTTGGAGACATTTTCTGTTGGTGCTGTGTTCTTCACAGTGGTTGTGTGGGGGTTCTTTAAGCATATCCTAAGAACCACCCATTTCCTTTAATTCAACTCCCCATTCCTCACCCAGTAAAGACATTTCCCTTAACTGCATACGAGCAGTACAAAGCTCTCCTTCAATCATTTCTAACCTGAAATATAAACCCACGGCAAGATCATCACCTTGCCACGGCATCGGACAGCATTGCTTTCTTCTCAAAGCATTTCGGTCCCTTCGCCGACACCCATGACCATTACGATTCATTAAAAAATCCACCGGGTCCTCTTGCCGACATCCATGCTTATCATTTACACAGCAATTTCACTGTGTTTACTCTTCTCCAGCAACCGTTGGTCCCACGATCAAGCCATGGAAAATCGCTTGCTTATACAGCTGCAGCCAATTATCCCTGATCGGTTGCATAAGCAATAAATTGGCATCGAATCGGACGCGACCATAGATTGTTTTCCCTAAACTTTCTACTTTATTTGCATTAAACTAAACTTTTCTATTTATTTTATTCTATTCTCTTCCTTTCATTTCCTTTCGTTACGTTAGCAATATTTTTACAACTTAAACGAATTATGTACTTTTTACAACTTAAACGAATTATGTACTTTTACAACTTAAACGAAGATTTTTTATTCACACCGAAAAGAAGACGTTATTCACGCAGGAAATTACTGTTGTTATTTAACAGACGAAATAATATAGATTAAATTAACGATCTCGACGACGGTCGACCTCGAAACTAGCGAAAGCCACCACCGCCGAAAAAAAATCGGCTTTACACACAAACTGCATCTCAATGATGAGTTGATCGAAACAAAAAACGACGGAAAGGCCACCCACACAACCCCCCCCCCCCCCGGGGGGCGGCAAAACCAACTACCCTTGAACTTCCAATGCGTTTTCGCAACTTCATAGCCTGATTCCACCCCCAGCACTGAGGTTTGCCCCTGCAGTTTGCGCTGGGAATGCAACAACCCGTCTTCTCTTAAACCCGGCAAGGAGTCCACTATTTGGAAACTGCAAGGAATCTCGTGGTGCAACATGAAATTCCCATGGCAGCATCCCCTCGACTTGCCTTTGCCAAACAGCGCTTGGAGCGTTGTAGATTTATGCGCATCCATGCCATATCTAGGATGGAGTGCCTTCAGCTTCAACAGGCTGATCTCAGCGCCTGTGTCCACGATGAGACGCGTAGAGATCCTACGGCCAATGTCCAATGGAAGAGTGACAATCGGGACTTGAGTCGGCGAAAAATGAGAACAGCGGGAGCTGGTATACAATTTTATTGTGTTCGGGTTGGATCTTCCCGAATTCTCCCAGTTTGACTTATGTCGACACTCTGCCGCCGTGTGTGTGTGTGTCGGCCACAAAATTCACACCGCACCGCGCCCTTCCGGTCAGGATCGTTCCGCTTGGGAGTCTCTGTAGACTCCGAACTAGCAGAACTGGAGCGGCTTTGGCCTACCTCGCACCGATTCCTGCTGCTCCCGCGAGTCTCCGCCCGGGACTCCTGCCACTCTGTATAGACCGCTCGGGTCTCCCGCTCCCGGCGTCCGCGCGCAGCCCCAGTTCCTTCGGTGGGTCTCGCTTGAGAACTCTGATGTTGCTCCCAGCTGACCTTATAATTGGACCGGTATCAGTTGTGACCTTGGCGGCCACAGAATTCGCAACAACGTTGGACGCTAAAAATCCTTGTGTTTGACGCTGCTGGCTTGTTGTTCGCAGCGGGCGGCTGCGGTTCCGGAAGAGTACTTCTCTGAAACTCCCGCTGCCGATGAGGTGACTCATCTCGCGCATGTCCGCTCCGTGGCCGTCTATTCGGGTGGCTCGGGATCGCGCGTCTGTGTCCGACGGGCACGGCAGTCCACGATGTCGTGGCCATACTGCCAGCACTTCCGACAGAAAGGGAGGAAGCTATGCTCCTCCTCCGCCGCCAAGCAATCCAAGGCCCTTCTATAACCCTTGAGAAACAAAGTAAGCTTCTCGGCTGCATTTGGGCCTTCCTGGCCAGAGAACATCGGAACCGTCCTCGAGACAAGGTCGTAGACCCTGTCCGCGCCCAAAATGATCCGTACAGGACCTGGCTGAGGACCTAATCCTCGCCCCTTGGCCTGGCGTCGGAGAGGGAAAATCCATGGGCTCACCACGCGAATCATGGAAAGTCTTCGAGTTCACCTCGGCACCCGGCGGCTCATGAATCATCCCAGGTTGCGCCCGGATAGGAGTACCTTCCCGGACCTTCTTCTGCCACTGCCTCGTTAGCATCAGCAGGCCGCTTCCACCAGAAACGCGCCCCGCTTCAAAGGGAGCAGACAAATGAGGAAAATATTACAAGTACCAACACGAACGTCCTGGCCCCGGAACCTCGTCGGCCACCCGACAAACCAAACAAAAATCCGAAGAACCCTATCAGCTTATTCAACAGAAAAGAGGAACTCACCTTAAAAACAAAACCCAGAACCTCGTCAAGAGAAGCGAGAAGCGCCACAGAACAAAGAACAACGACACTGTTCGATAAGAGAGAGCGAGAGAAAGGAAAAAGAAAAAAAATTTAACGCGACGATGAAATAATAATACTATAATACTATAATATAATATAAATTATACACAACGAATACAACGCGCAACTGGAAAGGAAAGAAAAGAAGAACCACCGTTCCAGACAGAAATGCAAGAATCAATCCAAATAACAAAGAGAATTACAATTGCTGAACTGAAAGGTTTCTCACAAAAATTCATGCCTTAAATTTAAATATAAATAATAAATAAAATCACAATGATTGAACCAAAATTAAAACTAAAACAATTTCACAATAATCGACAATAGATTTTTCGAATATAAAAAAAAACAAGAACAAAAAAATTTTTTCTTCGCTGCTCTCTCGACTGTTTCGATCTCCCAGTGCACGACCTCAAGTCTCCGCTCCACTGATCTTATCGCGCTGAACCTCCTCCAGGAATCTTCCTCTCGGCAGTTGCTCCCCTGCAAGCGTAGGGACGTATGGAGCCTCTGGGCTCCACCCACCAATGGTCTTGCACCTCCGAGCTAAACGTGCTCAAGGATTTAATGCAAAATGGCAGTGCAGAGCCAGCTAATGGGCACCGGCTGCGCCATTGTAATGTAATGTCTTGTGTTATATTGATTGTGTTGTACAATTTTGGGTTGAATAAATAGTGTAGTGTAAAAATTGGTGTATATTGTGTAGAATATAATTTCGAAAATTCGCCCATGGTAATATAAAATTTCAGTGTATATATTTGTGATACAATTGTGCCGAAGCAACTTAAGGACAGTGCTGAACAACAAATTGTGCTGAGACAATAAGTGACGACGATTTAGTTAATACGTGTGAGACATTAGTTGCATTTTAATCGTCCTTAGGTGAACTCTTAGTCAAACGATTTGCCTTGTATGTTAAAACGAAATAAAACGAATACATCGATTAAAGAAAAACTAACCAGAGTGTTTTTATTGTTCCTCCTCTTCTGTGTGACTATTAGTGCCGAGGTAAGTGTTGGGGGAAATGAGTGAACCGTGTGCCCGTGCATTGGCATATAACCAACTCCCCCACAGTTGCATATGTGTAATCTGTTGAAATCACTAAATAATCATTTTTGCTTATCCATCACGGACCTCAGAATTCTACCCTGAGGCGTGAATCGAATTCCGCGTCAAATTGAGCGCTAGCAGTACACTATGAACTAGATTCACTTTCGAATGCGTACTGTTGCCCGAGCACTCAAGGTGCTAAAGGCAAACAAATCCGCTGGTCCGGATGACATACCCCCAATTTCTTCATTTGGTAAACCACTGCGGAAATTATTCCATCCGTTCTATTCTACTGATCGTTTCCCAAGTAGATGGGAGACAGCTAACATTCAGCCAATTCCCAAAAAGCCTTATCGACCCATAGCAATAACTTCTATTCTCGCGAAGGTGATGGAATCACTGATTAACCGCCAACTTTTAAAATGTCTGGAATCAAATGACCTCCTCAATGTCCGTCAATATGGCGTTGGTAACAACAGATCTACAGGAGATCTGATGGCGTACCTTACCGAAAAGTGGAACCATTTCATCCAGTACTTCGATGAAAGCAAAGTTGTCGCATAATTCAAAAGACTTCGACAGAGTTCGGCACCCAGCCCTTTTAACGAAATTACATATCTATGGAGGGGAGAATTCACCAATCCGACGGATAAGAGACCATCTTTTTGGCCGTTCGTTGTCAAATTAATGCAGGTGTTCCTCAGGTTCTGTATTCTCACCCACTCTGTTCCCCATCTTTATAACCGATGTCTTGTCCATTACCTACAACCCAATTCACTCGTTTGCTGATGATAGCATTTTGGGTTTCTCATACTCATACGAACATTCCCGACCATACTGTTCATACCTCATTGTCAATCAGCAGGTTATGCTTAATACATTATATGGAGTTTCTCCAACGGAATATATTTCAATGGCTTAAAATCTCAGTGTTGCCTCTTGTCGTCAAAGGCGAACCCCAAGGTAAATTTACTGTCGATGAACGGCACTTGCATCGATGAAGCCAAGGAACTACCAATCCTCGGTACTCGATTTAATTCGACTTTCAATTGGAACGACCACATATTTGAAACTGCGAAACGTGCGGCCAAATGTATGGGGTTCCTAAGTGATGCGAAAAATACTTAACTCCATCCAAGCTGGCCACTATATTCAAGGGGTACATTCGTCCCAAAATGAAGTTCTCTTACTTGACCAGGCGCATCTAAGCGTACCCTTTATAATGCGCACATTAGTGTAAAAAAAGGCCAATGGGAAAAACTAATTTTACCGAAATAGTGCAATAAGTGACTTCACATTTCGGTAAAGTATGCCTCACATCTCCCTTGTGCTGCAGCTACTACGAAGCCGATATTTACGAATACTTACAAGGCTTGTTTTCAGATATTTGGATAATAGACGGTTAATCAGTGAATCCAAGATTTTCGATGGACCAAATGTTACCGCTATTTGCCGTTAGGAACAAAGGGGTTGTGGAATGCCGTTTTTGGAAGTTTGTTGAATATTCGCTGATTTGACAGATTCATAGCATAGATAAAAGAAATTTTGTAGCGGTTCGGGAATTTATTTTCCCCAAATTCAAACCTCGATGCCAGTGTTTTGGAACCACCTGTGATCGCCCCAGTGCGGTTGATGGGGGGTCTGAGGATGCGCCCATGTACTATTCAACGCATTCTACGTGGACTGGACAATAGGAAGTCAACCTGCTCGGATGGAATACCAGCAATAGTCCTTAAAAACTGTGCTCCAGAGCTGTCGCCGGTTCTTGTCAAACTCCTTCGCTCCTCTTATGCACGGAGGACATTTCCTACCTCCTGGAAAATCGCCCAAGCTCAGCCAATCACAAAGAGGGAGAAAAAATGTATCCCATAAAATGACTGGCCGAGGGCATTATTGGCCGATAACATTACTGTCTGAGTTATCCAAGGTGATCGAGAAGACCATCAATGCTGAGTTGATTAAATATTTGAAATGTAACGGACTTCTGAATGATCGTTAATACGGATTCCATGGCAGGCGGTCCACGGTAGACCTTTTGACCTTTGTGATTGATATCTGGACATCTGCAATTGAAGGGCATGGTGAATCAAGAGCATTGGATATCTCCAAGGCTTTTGACCGCATCTGACACGGAGTATTGCTGAGCAAGCTTCGTTCATACGGACTTTCTCACCAGCTTTATGACTGGATGAGGAGCTTTCTCGAAAATCGATCGATCCGGGTTGTTGTAGACGGCGAGTCTTCGGATCTGTATCCTCAAACATTCTAATTATCCAATTACGTCTTATCTGCTAAAGGGCGTCCCCAAATCCGCGAGCTTCGAATGGATTTCGGATTACTTTCGGAAATATTACAAGATTCTCGTAACAAAGTGCATAGTGCTTCCTCCCTCCGAAATTGGGTGCAGTTTCCGCGTATCTCTTCCCCCCAGGTACGACTGCATTTCCACCCGAATAAAACCGGTTACTGCAAGATTGGCGGGCTGCAAAAAATCGTCATGCACTCTCTCCTAAACTCTTAGTACATTGTTTTAGCCCCCCCCCCCCCCCTAAATATGTTCCAAACAACAACCCACCTTCCTGCCCCCCGTGGCTTCCCCCATCTCAATTATAAATCGTCCCCAGCCAACGCGTACCCGCCCCTCTCCCCGCATACCCCGCCCAACCCAATCCACAAAATACCCTTCGCCGACCGCCGATTCGATCTCAAAACAGGTGCGAAGTATTCCAACTTCCATAGGTCACACACTCTAAGCCCACAACGTTCACAACGGACCTACACACGTCCTCAGTTGCCCCTAGTCCACACGCCCTCTCCACCATTGATAATTACCACCCCCCGCTGCTCTTATCCGCTGCTCTTGATAATGAAACTCAGCCTTCTCGACCTCATGACAGCTTTTCCTACAACTTCCACAAAGCTAACTTCCGCCTTTTAAATGAGCATCTTGGCAAAACACCGTTTCGCTTTGATCATTTGGGGGTAGAAGAAGCTACTGCCACTCTCTATAAGGAGATCTACTATGCCGTCGCCTTATATGTCCCCTATTCTCGTCACAGGTCATCGGTTTCATCGCCGCCATAGTACAATCGCACACTCTGCGCTCTTAGGAACAAGAGAAATAACTTGTGGAACATTTTCCTCAAAACGCGCTCCGTCCAAAACTACTCCAACTATCTCAGTTCCTTTTATAAATTTTCCGAGCTCTACAACTCCATCTACACCAACTACCTTACAAAAACACAATCTAATTTGATCAATGACCCCAAATTTTTTTTCCACTTCATAAATTACAAACGTAAATCCGACGCCTATCCCAACCCCCTTTCTTATGGCGCGACTACTTCAACCGACCCCCAACTACTGCCAATCTATTCGCTTCGTTTTTCAATAAATCCTTCACAGACATCGAACCCAATCCGTCTCACTTCAAAGACTTGCCCGAATTCTCCCTCGACCCCTTCACCCCTCAAATTATTCAGCGTCACGTAGTTGAGGAGAAATTAATCTTACTCAAAGACGAGTTCAGCCCTGGGCCTGATGGACTCCCGGCTGTATTTTTAAAGAAATGTTCCACTTCTCCTTCCCTCCCGATATCAAAGATATTCAATCTATCCCTTTCACAAGGGATCTTCCCTAGTATTTGGAAATCCTCCTATGCCACCCCCATACATAAAAGGGACCTAAAAACGATATAAGCAACTACCGTCCCATCGCCAAACTGTCTCATATCTCCGAACTGTTCGAGGGAATTCTTTACAACGTGTTATCTTTCCGTTATAAATCCATTATCTCATCCAACCAGCATGGTGTCCTTTCGGGTAGGTCGATCACAACGAATCTGCTCAAGTTCTCATCCCGCACTCTCCGTGCCTTAGAGAATGGCAACGAAGTCAATGTAATCACCACAGATTTCAGCAAGGCCTTTGACAAAATCTCCCATAATCTCATCCTTTTTAAGCTGTCGTCCCTAGGTTTCGAAACCCTATTGATCAAGTGGTTATCGTTTTATCTGAAAGACCGATCCTATCGTGTGAAATTCAGATCCTCCCTTTCCAATCCTTTTCTTCCCACGTCAGGGGTTCCGCAAGGCAGGCATCTAGGTCCCCTTCTATTTATTCTTACCATCAATGACGTTGACTCCATTATCAAATACTCGCCCATCTTCCTATATGGTATGCGGACGACACCAAACTCTACAAAACTCTCTCCTCTCGACTCTTCACTTCTCCAAACGGATCTGGACAGCTTCTCAACTTGGTGCCGTAATAACTGCCTCGAACTCAACTTTGTCAAATGTCACTCCATCACCTTCTCCCGCAAACGACCCCCCCCCCCCCCCCCCACACGTTGCTAAATCAGCAGATATCATCTGCAACCTCGATACGGGACCTCGGGATCTTATTTGACAGGGAGCTTAGCTTCATTCCGCATATCGATGATATCATTCTTAAGACCAACTCTGCCCTCTATTCCTTACGTTTCCCGTTCTCTCTACATAGCCTTCGTCCGCCCCCTTTTTGAATACGCCAGTCAGATCTGGTCTCCACACTATTCGTCCCATATTCGCAGAATCGAAAGCGTGCAACGTCATTTTCTGCGTTTTGCCGTCCGCGGACTGAACTGGGTGAATCCTCGGATTCTCCCTCCATACACAAGCCGGCTCCATCTGATTAACCTCAACACAGTTGAGGAGCACAGAACTCATGCCGATATCCTTTTCATCCACCGTCTCTTTTCAGGCATAATCGGCTGCCCAAGCCTGCTCTCCATCATTGCACTTCACACTAACCCCCGTAACCTGCGAAACCCTCGTCTCTTCTATCGGCCCACCCACCACACTTCTTACGGCTCTAATGAACGCATTTCGCGAATGCTCAGGTCGGCTAACTCTTACCCTACCTCCTTCGATCTTCACCTTACATCTACTGCACTCAAACGCCGTCTTCTCTCTTTCCCCACCTGACCTTGCCCCGCCCACCGCCTATCCCCTCACAACCCGTACACATTCCAACACAATTGCCGTACACTGTTCGCTGTCTCGCATATGCCACATTTGCCACCCCCACATAGACTCGCTCTTCCCCAGCCTCCTACCTCCCCCACCCCGAAGTCCTCTTCTCCTTCCTTGTTTTTTTGTCATTGTTTTTGTTTTTTTTTTTGCATTAATTACTACTTTAGTTTTTTAGTCTTAAGTTAGTTTATAAGGATTATAGTTTTGTAAATAGCTGAATTAAGCCGAATAAATAAATGAAATTGGCAATGAAAAACATTAATGACGCATTTGTGAATGCAGCGGTAAACGAACGCACTATACGACATTGGTTTGGAAAGTTCCGTTCAGGATGTTTCTTGCCTCGAAAATTAACCACGTGGGCAGCCGGAAACATTAGTTGACGACGATGTTTTAAGAGACAATAAGTCGACATCTTTCTCTCACAGGAAAGGTAAAGAAACTTGATAAGTGAGTACCCCATGAACCGCACGAGTCCCGAAAACTACGGCGCCTGGAAATCTGCGCATTGCTTAGATTAAGAAACCAAACTGAACCGTTTATGCACCGGATAGTCACCAATGATGAAAAGTATGATAACCGGAGGAAATCGACATATTGCATGCCAAATTGGCTGAAAAGCAATCTGCGTTGGTCAATAGGCACGGACCGATCCTTTTGCATGACAATGCCAGACCCCATACCTCACAAGTAACGATTGGGATTTGAAATTCTTCCGCATCCACCGTACTCTCCTGACACTTTTACCCAACGAACTACCATCTTTTCCGCGAACATACAGGGCAAAGTCTCTGCTTTCAACCCGACGAAGGCCATGACCATCCTTGTCTCTGTTCAATCCAAGTTGACATGCAGTCTCCACGTGACACCCCTGGATAGCTACTTTGGCACCCGCCAAGTAGTGAACCAATGCATGCAGCGATATCCTGAGAAAGGTTGGCGCAAGGCTAATAACCTTGCCCGGAAAAACAAATTATTACGGACAATTTAACAAGTCTTGGATAAGGACCGGATACCCGTGGAGCGACTTGCCTAAATAGGATAAGACCGGATCCCGGTTGTGGCGCCGATGATGATGATGAAAAGCGTTTAAAGAAGCCACCTGCGCCGACTGAAGCAAGGGGTGGAAATTTGCAAATCCAACCAAAACAAAGCTCGCCCATAGCCATAGGCAGGGTCCCGATGCAGATCAGTGATGAGTCATTCAATTACAATTGGTTTACAATAGTCCAGAAAGGAAAGAAGAGGGATGCGATGTTGGAGGGAGAAGAAGCGAAAGCCAACATTTTATTATTATTTATTGGCCTGTATAAACTCGGAAGTTCATGACCTCACCGGCTCGAGTCCGCCATCGTCCTCTGTCCTGTGCACTCTCCTTCCACGCTTGACCATCCGATCCGATCTCATCAAGGTCAAACCTAACATTGTCCTCCCATCTCCGTCGCGGCCGTCTTACCGGTCTCTTTCCCGTTGGTCTACCGCCAAGAATTCTACGCACGGAACTATAGTTGCCCATTCGCGCCACATGTCCGGCCCATCTCAATCTTCCCGACCTGATTACTCTCACTATTGTAGGTTTGCGGAATAGCTCTTCCAATTCGTGGTTGTGGAGTTTCCTCCATTGTCCTGCCTCCTCGTCATATTTACGGCCAAAGATACCCCTTAAAACTTTATTCTCGAATACGCGGAATTTGTTTTCTTCCCGTTTTGTGAGAGCCTATGTTTCGCATCCATATAGAACAATCGGTATCATTATTGTTCTATAGAAACGGAGCTTTATATTACTTGATAGCAATTTGGATTTCAGCAGTTTACTGACTGTGTGCCAGCTAGCGTTGCCGGAATGTAGTCTTTTGTTGATTTCCTTTAATATTTAATATATGACGAGTCACCCAATTATAATTGGTTTACAATCGGCCAGAGGGGAAGGAAGAAAGATTTGAGGTTGGAGGGTGAAGATGCTCCAAAGGGTAATATTGGGAAAGCCAACATTATAAGAAAAAAAGAGGTCACACCCGGACGCTATAATAATATCCAAAACCGGGGAAAAACATATGCAGATATATTGAAGTTCATGAAGACCACGCCCGAGCTATGTGAACTCGGAAATAGCGTGAATAAAGTTCGAAAGACAGTAAAAGGAGAATTGCTGCTAGAACTGAAACGCCGACCAGAGGCCATCACCGGACACTGAAGGCAAAGGTACAACAAGTATTAAAGAAAGATGCTGGTGTGACAACAGTGTCACAGGAAATTACGGTCGGGTGTCTTGATTTAGATGAGGTTACCACTGTAGAGGAAATCCTGACAGCGATCGCTACTGAACGCGATCCCAAAGGTAGTGGTAAAGAGTTTAAGAAAGAAACCAGACGGCACGCAGGCAGTCATGATCCGCTTACCAAGAAAAAAGGCTAGCATGTTGCTGGCTATAGGTTACCTACGGGTTGGATGGGTGAGATGCAGACTTCGAGAACACATCACACCCACACGATGTTTCAGATGTTGGCAATACGGTCATGTGGCGAAATTGTGCAAATCCGAAGAAGTTCATTCGGAGAACTGTTTGAAATGCGGTGGAAAAGGCCACAAAGCAATGAGCTGTAATGCAAAACCCAAATGCATGTTCTGCGAGTCAGGGTGCGAAGGCGGTAACCACCACCCAATAGGGAGTTACAAATGCCGAGCATCTAAAAACGCGGTGCCCAATCTCCTGAATAAAAATGGACAGGTTTAAGCGCATTCAAATTAACTTAAACCATTGTGGAGCCGTACAAGATCTTCTTTCCCAAACGGTTAAGGAACATGGCGCTGACGCGGTACTCATCAATGGGCAGTATAGGATGCCTTGCACTGGTACAATTACATGGGAAGAAGACAGCAGCGGAACAGCGTCCATATGGACAACTAGAAATCTCCCCATAGAATTCAGAAGTGTTCAGCGGCAGGAAGAATTCATCTATGCTAAAATCAGAGGAATCCATTTCTACTGTTGCTAGGCTCCGCCAAGGTGGGCAATAGAAGAATTTATATGCTTTTTGGACAGGGTAACACGAGAAGCTAAAGATAAGAGCCCCCTAATAGTTGCTGTAGATTTCAACGCTTGGGCAGTAGAATGGGGAAGCACAAGGACCAACAGTAGAGGCCAGGCACTACTCGAAGCCTTCGCAGTCCAAGATGTGGCGTTACTTAATGATGGTGTTGATGATACCTTCATAAACGAGAGATGCCGGTCCAAAATCGACATCACATTTGCCAGCTCCATGTTGGCAATAAGTATGGAGTGGCGAGTTTTGGATACCTACACCGAGAGTGACCACCAAGCCGTACATCCCGTACGAAATATTACCATACAGGGGATTCATAACCGGAAAATTTTCGAAGAAGCCCAGAAAAATTAGTGGAAAGTGAGGGACCTCCGTACGGAACTGCTCGATTAGATACAGAAAGGCCAAATCGAACAGTTTGACACAGAGTTCGATGCGAACAGGAAGGTTGGAAAAGTCATGAAGTGGCTAACTACCGCATGCGATGCTTCTGTGCTACGACGAATACAACCAGCAGGGGCAATCAGACCAGTGTATTGGTGGAACCCAGCAATCGCTCAAGTGCGATCGGACTGCAACAGGTTACGACGCTTGCAACAAAGAGGAAGAAACCGTAACACCTACCCGCAGCTGCATGCGGAATTTGTCAACAAACGAAAGGACTTGAGGAATGTCACCGCAAGGGTAAATATGACGCGATCCGTTCCCTATGATGAATTAAATAACAACCCATGGGACAGCGCTTACAGGATAGTCATGAAAAGACTACACAACAACAGTAGTCAAATCCAAAAAAGTAAAAGTGACATGGCCAGAATCGTTGCTGTCCTCTTCCCGCAGTGTGATGAGGTGTTGAGAGCACAAGAGAAATGGAACATCATCATCATCGGCACTACAATCGGTATCCGGTCTTGGCCTTATTTACCAAGTCTCGAGGCTTGTTAAACTACCAATATAATTTTTTTACGGACAAGGTTATTAGCCTGGAACATCACTGAAGGAGAAATACCTACCGTGACAATCGAAGAGGTGCTTTTGGCTGAAGGGGTTGTTAAAAAAACAAGACCCCGGGACTGGGTGGTATTTCTAACTACTTTAATAAAAAAACCGGAAGTCTTCAGCAGTCTCTTCACTACCTGCCTTCAAACAGGAAATGTTCCTAAACGATGGAAAAAACAGTGGCTTGTGCTTATACCAAAAGGAGTCAAGAATCCAGAAGCGCCGTCGTCCTATCGCCCGTTGTGCATGCTGGACACAACAGGGAAATTGAGCGAGTAAATGCCACTCGCCTGGAACAATTCACTGAGGGGACATCGGGCCTCTCTGAATGGCAGTATGGGTTCCGGAAAGGTAGATCAACCGGTAGGGCACTATCTGTGGTGTGCGATATCGTTCGCAATACGATAGTTGGACCACGATGGCTAGGAAGTAAGAAAAAATATTCCGCGGTGGTGACACCAGATGGTAAAAAGGCATTTAACTCGATGAACTGGAACCGCATTCTAGAAGCGTTGGGCGAACTACAAGTCTCACCCTACTTGGTGCGTATATTAACAAACTATCTCTCGGATAGAAGACTGCTCTATGACACACATGAGGAACCACAGGAATAAAAAATAACAGCGGGTGTACCTCGGGGATCTGTATTAAGTCCGCTGTTATGGATGATGGTGTGCTCAGGGTCAATGTACCAGAAGGGGTTAGAATCGTTGGATACGCAGATGATTTGGCAATAGTGGACGTAGCTAAACATCTAGATGACCTGGAGAATATTGGACCCAGCCAATACAGAGCATTAAATGCTGGCTAGATATGGCGCGAGACACCGTGGCGACTAAGAGTCGCCTCTCGTCTGTAAAAACTTAAACGATGAGGAAGCATATGATCAGGTAGGGTATTTCTTGGTCGTGTGGCTCGATCAAAGAATGATACTCTATGTTTATTTGTGCGTCTGTAGTTTCAACGTCAACTGAAGCCCACTTTCTGATGGACGGAGAGGTGCAATACATTCAACAAGTTCAATTGAGCAACGACCGTGAGAACCCACATAGAACAGTGGTAGGCATGGTTTGTGGCGCCTGCGATCTAAGGACTGAATTGAACGACTTACGTCTGGTCCCCAATGAGTTTCACTGCTCGTTTTTGAATCCTATTGAGCACGTGTAGCGCAGTTTTGGATGCGTCCGACTATATATGGTAATTTAATTCTATTAAGACAAATATGCCTTGTAAGTTGTGGCCGCGTTGAATGGAGTGAAGTATTGCATCTCACAAGGAACCCCATACAATTGACCGCACTTTTCACAGGTTCAAACGTGTGGTCGATCCAACGACCCGAATTAACTCGAGTACCGAGGATTGATAGTTTTTTGGCTTTGAGACGCAAGCGACGTTCATTGATAGTGTATTTGCAATGGGATCTGTTTTTGAACAGGCAGCACTGGATTTTCAACGCCTCACTCGGTCGCATAATCTCCATTGGTATAACACATCGTTCAATAAGTCCCAAGACTAACTATTAATACAATATTTTTTGGTAAAATTCTTCTTTGTTCAACAACATAATTTCCTGCAACTACGATACAATCATTCCGACGTTCGATAAGTTCTGAGTCTAACTACTAAAACAACATTTTTTGGTAAGATTCTTCTTTGTTTATCAACATAATCTCCTTCAACATTGCAACGCCTTTCTATATCATTTGTGTAGAACGATTTATCTTTAGCTTCAAAATAACCCTCAGTTTCAGGGGTAGCTTCATTATCACTGGGAGACAGATTTGAAAAATACGGTGGATGGGGAAGTAATTCGAAGCCCAATTCGTGTAGTTGGGCCAGCTCTTTCAATGACTTGAGACACGGTGCACTGTCTTGTTGAAATATCACTTTTTTCTTATTTATTTCTGGCCATTTTTCAGCGATTTCTCTTTTAAAAGCATCAATAATGCTATGGAATACTCGCTATTGATGGTTTTTCCCTTTTCAAGATAGTCGATGAATATTATGCCCTGCGCATCCCAAAATACAGAGGCCATAACCTTGCCGGCAGACTGTTGTGTCTACGCACGCTTCGGGCGGCTTTCACCGGTCGCTCCCCACTCAGCTGCCTGCTTGGCTTCGTCGATGCAAGTGCTGTTCATCGACAGTACATTTACTTTGGGGTTCACCTTTGACGACAAGAGGCAACACTGAGTTTTTGAGGGATTGAATTTTATTCGGTTAGATAATCCCAACTGATATACCTTGTTGAGGTCGGAATTCAATGTATCAAGCATAACCTGATACTATTGACCCAAAGTAGTTAGAGGATTGCACTACTTCAAATTCGTGGTCGGCTAACCTGATAGTTTGACGAACGTGAGGTCTTCTCTTTGCAAAAGTTGACATCATGTACTTATTTTTTCCCTCATTAATGTGCAGTCGCAGTTTTTGTGCCGCCTGCTTGATCTGGGTGAAGGAGTCCTGTATAGCGGAATCGGATCTACCGATCATATCGATGTCATCTGCGTAAGCAAGTAACTGGCTGGCCTTGATGACAATCATCATCATCATCGGCACTACAACCTGGAACCGGTCTTGGCCTTATTTAGCAAGTCCTGAGGCTTGTTAAATTTTCCATAATGATTTGTTTTTCCGGCAAGGTCATTAGTCTTGCGCCAGAAGGAGTAAGAATTGATGACAATAGTCTCTCTAATTGTAATTCCAGAGTCGCAGATTGCTTTCTCGAACGCCAGGTTGAAGAGAAGGCAGGCCACACCGTCCTTTTGTCGGAGTCCATTAAAGATGCTTATTGGTTTGGACAGCAATCCTGCTATTTTTACTTGACTAGTTAAGTTGGTCATGGTAAACCCACAAGGTTGTATCAATTTGTTTGGAATGCCGAACTCTCTCATGGCATTATATAGTTCTACCCTGGCTATGCTGTCATAGGCGGCCTCAAAGTCTATAAATAGATGACGCAATGGGATCTTATATTTCAGACATTTTTCTATCGCCTGCCTAAGGGTGAATATCTGACCAATTTGCCTGGGATGAAGCCACACTTCTATTGTCCAATGATGACCTTTAGCGTATGGGGCTATCCGATCTTCTAGGATAAAGGAGAGTGTCTTATAGGCGATACTCAGCAATGTTATGCCCCTATAGTTGCTGCACACTGTGATATCTGCCTTCTTATATATGGGGCAAATTATACCACAACGCCAATCTTCCGGCATCTCCTCTTGCTCCCATACGTGCACCACGATTTCATGAATTGCGTGATGTAACGCCTTCCCTCCTTGTTTGATCAGCTCAGCTGGTATGCCGTCAGCTCCGGGGACTTTATTTGATTTGAACTGTCTTATGGCTTTTAATGTTTCCTCAATGCTTGGTGGCGGCAGCATTTGGTCTTGATCTTGCATTGGTGGAGCCTCCAATTCTTCTGCGAGCTGACCATTTAGCAATTCATTGAAGTGCACTTCCCATCGCTCCAGAATGCCTTCAGGATCGGTGATCATGTTACCATCTTTATCCTTGCAGTAGGTGCAGCGTGGTGTGTACCGCGTCATACTGCGAATTATTTGGTAGAACTTCCGCGCCTTGTGCGGACCTCGCTCTCTACTTTTCTCTATTTCACAGACAACGTTTTTTTCCCACGCACTTTCTTTTGTCTGTGAAGCCTTTTTTCAGATCTTCTGAGCTCTTTGTATTTCTCCTCGCGTACCCGCGTCCTAAAAAAGTAAATCGGGAAAAAAGTATCTCCCACAAAATTACCATCGGATAGCATTACTGTCATGTTATCTAAGGTAATGGAATAAGTCATCAGTGCAGAGTTAATTAAGTATTTGGAGTGCAACGGACTTCTGAATGATCGTCAATGCGGATTCCGTGGCAGGCGGTCCACAGGAGACCTTTTGACACTTATAACCGATATATGGACATCTGCGATTGAGGGGCATGGTGAGTCAAGGGCGCTCGCATTGGATATCTCCAAGGCTTTTGACCGCGTCTGGCACGGGGCATTGCTGAGCAAACTTCGTTCATATGGGCTTTCCCGGCAACTTTGCGACTGGACGAAGAGCTTCTTCGAAAATCAATCGATCCGGGTTGTTGTGGACGGCCAGTGTTCAGATCTGTGTCCTGTTAATTCCGGAGTGACTCAAGGTTCTATTTTGGCTCCGACCTTGTTTTTGCTTCACATAAATGATTTGTTGGAGCCACCGGATAACAACGTGTTCAGTTTTGCGGATGATAGTACGCTTGTTTCCCCCTTTTCGATTGTTTGGCCGATTGGTGCATCTACGTCGCACCAGCTAAGATGTAGACAGATTGACTCTCTGAATCAGGATCTAGAAAAGGTCCTGCAGTGAGGAACGGCCAATGTCGTCGACATCAATGCAGCGAAGACACAATATACAACATTCACAAAGAAAAGTGGGTCTTCGGTTCCACAGCTGATGATGAATGACCAGGCCCTCGAATCTGGGGAAAGCTGGAAATTGTTCGACGTCACGGTCTGTGGGAATGTATTATGGCATAAACACGTGTCGAGTATCGCCAGGTCAGCCTCAGGAAAACTGAGCTATCTTCTTAGAGCCAAGAAGTATTTTACTCCGGCCCAACTTCTTCTCCTATATAAATCCCAAATTAGACCCTCGCTCGAATATTGCTCTCATGTTTGGAGCTCGGCTCCTAAACATACCCGCGACCTACTTGAGACCATACAGAGACGAGCGATCCGCCTGATCGGGGACTCGGCGCTGACGTCGGGACTACAGCCGCTATCACATCGAATACGCGTAGCCGACCTCTGTCTGTTTTACAGATATTATCACGGGTACTGTTCTTCGGAGATTCGTGGTATTGTTCACCGCAACTCGGCTTATATGCGCTTCACAAGACAATGCGACGGATCGCACCAGTTTGTGGTTCATCTCTCGACGGCGCGAACATCCCTGCATCAGAATTCGTTCCATTACAGAGGGCGGAGGCTGTGGAACTCCCTTCCCACGCGAGTGTTTCGAGAACACAATTGGAACATAACATAATAAATGATAAAGTGATGAATAATAAGTGACGGTGAAAAGTAAAAAAATTAAATTAGAAAGTGTAAATTTGAGGAAAAATAGTGTGTGAAAAATTGGAAAAAAGGGGGAAAAAACCCCAAATACATTGTAATTGTTTCATCGCCGGGTAAGTTTTGTATACTGACAATTGGACTTCCGGCATTCGGTGATAAACTATAAAGCTGCACCACAGTATTCGCTTTTCTATTTACCCAATGCAGACTTAATTTTGCTCCACTCTCCTCACTGCTTTTCACAGTTGTGCAAGGGAAGGTTTTGGAAATTTATGGCGGCAACAAGCAGTGGCGATTTAGAGACGAGCGCGGGTCAGAAACGTGATGGAGGTGATGATGGATCTTTGGTGTTCGGGCAGCTCGGAGAGCGGATCGCAGAATTGACGAGGACGATCAAAATTAAAAAGCAAAGGCAGATCAATGTTGAGTCACCCAATTATAATTGGTCTACAATTGGCCAGGGGGGGGGGGGGGGGGGGGGGGGGGGGAAGAGGGACTTGAGGTTGTAGGGTGAAGAGGCTCCAAAAGGTGATACTGAGAAGGCCAATATTATGAAAAGAAGGAAACCACGCCCGGACGCTATAATAACATCCAAAACCGGGGAAAAACATATGTGGATATACTGAAGTTTATGAAGGCCAAGCCCGAGCTAAGTGAACTCGGAAATAACGTAAATAAAGTTCGAAAGACAGCAAAAGGCGAATTGCTGCTAGAACTGAAACGCCACCCAGAGGCCACCGCCGAAACACTGAAAGCAAAGGTACAACAAGCACTAAAGGAAGATGCTAATGTCAAAACAGTGTCACAGGAAATCACGGTTGAGTGCCGTGATTTAAATGAGGTGACCACTGTGGAGGAAATCCTGACAGCGATCGCTATAGAGTTCCCTGCGCTGAACGAGATCCTAAAGGGAGCAGTAAAGAGTTTAAGAAGGAAACCAGATGGCACGCAGGCAGACATGATCCTCTTACCAAGAGAAAAGGATTGGATGGGTGAGATGCAGTCTTCGAGAACACATCGCACCCACACGAAGTTTCAGATGTTGACAATACGGTCAAGTGGCGAAATCATCCAAATCCGAAGAAGACCGTTCGGAAAACTGTTTGAAATGTGGAGAAAAAGGCCACAAAGCAATGGGTTGTAAAGCAAAACCCAAATAGATGTTCTGCGAATCAGGATGCGAAGGCGGTAATCAGCACTCAACAGGAAGTTATAAATGCCGAGCATTTAAAAACGCGATGTCCAATCTTCTGAATAAAAATGGGCAGGTTTAAGTGCATTCAAATAAACTTAAACCATTGTGGGGCCGCACAAGATCTCCTTTCCCAAACGGTTAAGGAATATGGTACTGACGTGGTACTCATCAATGAGCAGTACAGGATGCCTGGCACTGGTACTATTATATGGGAGGAAGACAGCAACGGAACAGCGGCCATATGGACAACTAGAAATCCCTCCATAGAATTCAGAAGTGACCAGCGGCTGGAAGAAATTACCTATGCTAAGATCAGAGGAATTCATTTCTACTGTTGTTACGCTCCGCCCAGGTGGGAAATAGAATATTTCAAATGCTTTTTGGACAGGATAACACAAGAAGCTAGAGATAAGAGCCCTCTTATAGTTGCTGGAGATTTCAACACTTGGGCAGTAGAATGGGGAGGCACAAGGACCAACAGTAGAGGCCAGGCACTACTCGAAGCCTTCGCATTCCTAGATGTGATGTTACTTAATGATGGGGTTGGTGACACCTTCATAAACGAGAGAGGGCGGTCCAAAATCGACATCCCATTTACCAGTTCCATGTTGGCAATAAGTATGGAGTGGCGAGTTTTGGACATCCATAGTGACTACCAAGCCGTGATGTACGAAATATTACCGCACAGGGGATTCATCACTGACAAATTGGCAAAAAAAGCACGGAAATATGGGTGAAAAGAGAAGGACATCGATGCGGAACTGCTCGATTATATACAGGAAAACAAAATCGAACAGCTTGACGCAGAGACCGATGCGAACAGGCGCGATGGTAACGTCATGAACTGGCTAACTACAGCATGTGATGCTTCTATGCCACGACAAAGACAACCAACAGGGGCAATCAGACCAGTGTATTGGTGGAACTCAGAAATCGCCGATGTGTGATCGGAGTGCAACAGCTTACGACGAGCAAGAAACCGCATCACCTACCCACAGTTGCATGAGGAATTCGTCAACAAACGGAAAGAGTTGAGGAATGTAATCCGCAAAAGTGAATGTGACGCGTTCTGCTCTCTAAGGGATGAATTAGATAACAGCCCATGGGGCAGCACCTACGGGATAGTCATGATAAGACTACAGAGTAACAGTAGTCAAATGCAAAAAAGGAAAACTGACATGGCCAGAATCGTTGCTGTTCTCTTCCCGCAGTGTGATGAGGTTTTGACAGTGCAAGAGGAGTGGAGTATCACTGAAGGAGGGGTACCTCCCGTGACCAGCGAAGAGGTGCTCTTGGCTGCAAGGCTTGTCAAAAAAAAAAACAAGACCCCAGGACTGGATGGTATCCCTAACGCTGTAGTGAAGACTGCTTTAACAAAAAAGCCGGAAGTCTTCAGCAACCTGCTTTCAAACAGGGCAATTTCCTAAACGATGGAAAAAACAGAGGCTTGTGCTTATACCAAAAGATGTCCAGAATCCAGAGGCGCCGTCGTCTTATCGCCCGTGGTTCATGCTGGGCACAACAGGAAAACTGCTTGAACGAATAATTGCCACTTGCCTGGAACAATTCACTGAGGGTACATCGGGGCTCTCTGAATGGCAGTATGGGTTCCGGAAAGGTAGATCAACCGGTAAGGCACTATCGGTGGTGTACGTCATCGCTCGCAATGCGATAGTTGCGCGGTGGTGACGCTTGATATTATAAATACGTTTAGCTTGGTGAATTGGAATCGGATTCTAAATGCGTTGGGCGATCTACACGTCTCACCCTACTTGGTGCGTATATTAGAAAACTATCTCTCGGATAGAAGACTGCTCTATGACACAGATGAGGAACTACAGGAATATAAAATAACAGCGGGTGTACTTCGGGGATCTGTATTAAGTCCGCTGTTATGGATGATGGTGTGGTCAGGGTCAATGTACCAGAAGGGGTTAGAATCATTGGGTACGCAGATGATTTGGCAATAGTAGCCGTAGCTAAACATTTAGATGACCTGAAGAATATTTGCTCCCAAGCAATTCGAAGCATTAAATGCTGGCTAGATATGGCCGGACTGAAACTAGGTGGACATAAGATGGAGGCAGTTTTAATAAGCAGCCGCAAGAAAGTTGAGCGCCTTGATCTGGAAATAGGACAAATAATCAGATCCAGTCCCTATATTAAATATATTGGTGTTATACTCGAGAGCAGGTTGAGCTTCAAGGAACACCCGAGGAAACCGAGTGAAAAAACAGCAAGAGTATGCAAAGTTTTAGCGAGACTGCTACTCAATGTTGGAGGACCCCGGCCCCACATAATGAAACGCATAACCAGGGGCAGCACCTCCATTATAATGTATGCAGCTCACATATTGGCAGGAGCCGCACAGTAAGAGTCGTACATGAGGGAAGTCAACTCAGCACATAGGCTGGCATCACTAAGAGTATGCTGTGCATTCCGAACGGTATCCGAAGATGCCATAAATGTTTTGGCCGGGAGGACACCACTTGGCATTGCAACTAAAGAAAACGCTGCTTGCATGAGGTCTCCCAAGAGAATCGTCGGAGAATGCAGTCTCAATTAGAGCTCTCAAGCCAACGCAACGAAGGTGGGATTCTTCCACCAAAGGAGTGAAAAGGCAATATGGCGAGCTGAATCACCACCTGACTCAGCTAATATCAAGACATGGATGCTTTCGGCAATACTTGCACAAGTATAAACATGTAAATCACCCATACTACTTGTATTGTGAAGGCAAAATAGAAAATGCGGAACACGTACTCGCAGAGTGGGTGAGATTCGAGACGGCACGAACGATTTCGGAGAGACATATGAGACGGACAGTTACTCCGGCAGGAGTAATAGAATACAAGCTGAGTTCAAAACAGGCATCATCATGATCGGCACTACAACCGGGAACCGGCCATGGCCTTATTTAGCAAGTCCTGAGGCTTGTTAAATTTTCCATAATGATTTGTTTTTTACGGGCAAGGTCATTAGTCTCGCGCCAGAGGCTCCCCGACGGGGAATCGAACCCCGGTCTCCCGAGTGACAGGCGGGTATACCATCCACTATACTATCGAGGAGCCGGTCCGTAGCAAATGATGTTCTATGTGACATGATGCAGCAGTTGCGACGCGACGAGCGAAGTAACAGGTACGCCCCGTCCCGCCCCGCGATGGAATATCTAAAAGAAAGTTCCGCGGGGATCCTGACGGGAGGTGATTTTAGGCGGTAAAAACCCGGCATACCTCTGGATCGGTCCAGGGGTATCTTTTAAAGATTTCCACCTTCCTACCGAAACCAAAAAAAAAAAAAAAAAAAAAAAAAACATTCGTACACAAAAAAAGTAGATTTTGGGGTCCATCTAAATGCCAAGTATTGTAGGATGTCTTCATTCACACCAAACGGTGACACGATAGAGTTAGAAATATGCCCATGTTTTCTAGAAGTTAACAAGGCGTGGTAAGACTTTCAAGTCTCGAAACTTATGAACGGCATATGTGGGTGCATACGGCCATGGCTCCACTAGAAATCACAATGATCCGAGACATTGGTTTTTCGTAAAAGATACTTTTTCATGATTGAGTGGAAAAACGATTGGATAATTGTTGGTTCCAAGTGCACGAACGAATCAGAAGCCTCCCAACAACGATATCTGCAAGTCAAACAAAAACATCTATACTCATAAAAAATGAAGCGCGATCAAATTTAGTGGGCAGGTAACGTAATGCATATCAGTGGACAACAGGAAACTCCTTTGTGGTAAGATTTATGGCGCATCTTTGGTATTGATTGGATCCTCTTCGTTGGAAAGTTGACATTGACGATAAAAACGATTGGGGCGGTAACCGGAATGAGATCCAGACCAATGGAGAAAAAAAGAGTTTTAGAATTCGATATGTGAATAATGAATTTGGGTATTTGACTTCACTTGGGCAAAGGAGACTACGGACAACGAAATTTACAAACGAACTCTTGACTTTTTTTGGCATTGTTTTTCATACATTGAGTGCAACAAGGATTATAAAAGTTATTATTTATAATCATTTTCTATATCGCAGGGCATAGCATTATATAGTGCAGTGATATAATCTCAGGCGTTAATGTTTACATTCAATTGATCCTCGCCATTGAAAAACCCATGTCCATGACATGTGAGCTCTAAGATTGGTATTGGACTTGGAAAATCCTTTAACATTTGTACAATCAAAGTGACTCTAAGTTCTTTAAAACCTGTGCAAAGTATTCTCCTTTACCGCACACCATAAATTGTTGACAAATAGCCCGAAGAATTTCCCAAATTATGTGATATGTTGACTACCTCCAAATGGTTTTGCCTTTCCAATTTGTAGAGGTTACCAAAGCAATAGCCTGTTGAAGAATTAATATAGTGCTCGATGTTTTAGAAGATACATTCGCATTTTTCAAATAGTCCGCTTGTCTCTTGTTATCCTTAAATTCCAAAAGAAAAGCAATTTTTGTATTATTCATGTAAAATAGAACATCTGTTGGGCGATATAATGCGGGAGATTAGAATGGGGCCGTGTTTATCTTATAACCTTTCAACACACATACGTGTTTGGATAGACGTTTACGAACTTGTTCCCCGAATTTGATGAAACCGAGCCGGCTTCATGCGTGCCCTCGTCCCATGAATTTAAATACGTCATAAGCAGTAATTAGTCCCTAATTAATGGTAGGGATCGATTAAATTATATTTAAGAATACAAAACCAAAAGAAAACAACAAATATGACAGTTAAGGATTAGATCTCCGCAACCTACCTTATGATGATTGTGCACAACCCCTTCCAGTGATCTATAACGCCACACCGCTACGTCCGACACGACGTTCACCACTTGCACGCACACACGTTCGCACTCCAAAAATCACGTAAACAACAATTGAAAAATTCTCTGTTGTATTCACCTCGCGTAACAATTGGAATTTCTAGAGGAGTAAGGCTCAATTGGAACACCTAAGTTCACGGATGAGATATCTTATGCAGTTCCTTCCTCATTGTTTATGTACAAAGGAGAAGTATCTCGCCCGTGTCGATGATTTGGTTTTTCTGATTACCGAAACCACTGCTTTCTAGGACATTGTTATTAGCATCACTTTTTGGAAAACACACAGATAAAAATACGAAAACACAAAGTTATAAATATGAAAACCGAAAAAGCTTTTCCAATATTTATCATGAAATTCATTTATAATGAGTCTATCATATCACATAATTCCGCACAAGAACAATTTGGATTTTTGATTCTCATCGTAAGCCCAACATATATGTGATTAGTCGAATTGGGAAAACTTATTTTCTAGATATATTACTTGATGGTAACACTAAACGTTATTGAACTATTCTACGGAGTAATTTGTTATTGTTTATTTAATCTTAAAACACAATTCAGCCGTCTTAAAACATTTTTACATCGTTCTAAAATATTTTTTTGTCTTTTTTAGTTTATTTTTTCGAAATTAAATGCGATTTTCGAAAGTAGTTGGGTTAAATGCGTGATAGAGTGTGCTGATGTAATTGACAATTCATTGTTTGGGTTTAAGGTCTATGCGCAATGACTATTTAGAATTGTGGAAGAGGAAATCCTACTGTGAGATCATGATATTATGACCTTGAAGTTGAGTGGTAAACAAATATGTAATACTGTTTTATTGGAATGTAATTTATTAAGTAATGACTGACTGACAATATAAATAAAATAATATTTATGAAAATCCTTCCGATTTCAAACTATTCTGATCCACATTTATACACTCATTTTCTTTAACAATTTTGATCTCCCTTCGACAATCGTTCGCAATTTACTTACGTTAAATTTTAACAAGTTACTGGTATGATATGTAAAGTCTTAACTATTCCACATTTACCAGTGGCTTCAGATATATTCTCTTTGTCGATTTTTACGTAAGTATGTTTGCAATTCTGCTCCTCGATAGTATAGTGGTTAGTATACCCGGCTGTCACGTGGGAGACCGGGGTTGATCCCCCGTCGGGGAGCCTCTGGCGCAAGACTAATGACCTTGCCCGGAAAAAACAAATCATTGTGGAAAATTTAACAAGCCTCAGGACTTGCTAAATAAGGCCAAGACCAGTTCCCGGTTGTAGTGGCGATGATGATGATGATGATATTAGCAATTCTATTCAGATACAGAAGTTAGGTTTCAGGTTTAATAAATCAAACAATACGGCGATAATTTAAGAAGCGAATATGGGATCTCGGAAGAAGAGCGAGAGTATACTTTTTTTTCTTTTTCTTTTTTTTATTAGACCTCTCGGGAGAGGCGAACCTATAAAGCCGAGTGGGCGCCCCGAGATGCCATCAAATAACTGTTGCAGTTCTTTTTGAACAGTTGCAGGTTGTAACGTTCCGGGAACACTCGCGTGGGAAGGGAGTTCCACAGCTCCCCCGCTCTGTAGCGGAACGAGTTCTGATGTAGGGATGTTCGGAGGTGCGAATAGTGTGACCACTGAGCACTAGTAATTTTTTTTTATTACTCTTTTCTCGGGAGAGGTGAACCGATAGCGCCAAGTGGGCGCCCCGAGATGCCACCAACTAACTGTTGCAGTTCTTTTTTAACACTTTTAGGTTGTAAGACTCCGGAAACACTCGCGTGGGAAGGGAGTTCCACAGCCTCCGCCCACTGTAATTGAACGAATTCTGATGCAGGGATGTTCGCGCCGTCGAGAGATGAACCACAAACTGGTGCGATCCGTCGCATCGTCTTGTGAAGCGCATGTAAGCCGAGTGGCGTGGAACAATACCACGAATCTCCGGAGAACAGCACCCGTGATAATATCTGTAAAACAGACAGAGGTCGGCTACTCGCCTTCGATGTGATAGCGACCGTAGTCCCGACGTCAGCGCCGAGTCCCCGATCAGGCGGATCGCTCGTCTCTGTATGCTCTCAAGTAGGTCGAGGGTATGTTTAGGAGCCGAGCTCCAAACATGAGAGCAATATTCGAGCGCGGGTCTAATTTGGGATTTATATAGGAGAAGAAGTTGGGCCGGAGTAAAATACTTCTTGGCTTTAAAAAGATAATTCAGTTTTCCTGAGGCTGACCTGGCGATGTTCGACACGTGTTTATGCCATGATACATTCCCACAGACCGTGACGCCGAGCAATTTCAAACTTTCCCCAGCCTTGAGGGCCCGGCCATTCATCATCACCTGTGGAACCGGTGGTCCACTTTTCTTTGTGAATGTTGTATATTGAGTCTTCATTGCATTGAAGTCGACAAGATTGGCCTTTCCCCACTACAGGACCTTATCCAGATCCCGATTCAGAGAATCAATCTGTCTACATCTCAGCTGGTGCGACGTAGATGCACCAATCGGCCGATCACTCTAAAAGGAGGAAACAAGCGTACTATCATCCGCAAAACTGAACACTTTGTTATCCGTTGTCTCCAACAAATCATTTATGTGAAGCAAGAACAAGGTTGGAGCCAAAATAGAACCTTGGGGCACCCCCGAATTTACAGGATACAAATCCGAACACTCGCCGTCCAAAACAACCCGGATCGATCGTCTCTCGAGGAAGCTCCTCGTCCAGTCGCAAAGCTGTTGGGAAAGTCCATATGAACGAAGTTTGCTCAGCAATGCCCCGTGCCAGACGCGGTCAAAAGCCTTGGAAATATCCAATGCGACCGCCCTTGACTCACCATACCGTTCAATCGCAGATGTCCATATATCGGTTATAAGTGTCAAAAGGTCTCCTGTGGACCGCCTGCCACGGAATCCGTATTGACGATCATTCAGAAGTCCGTTGCACTCCAAATACTTAACCAACTCTGCATTGATGACTTTTTAGATTACCTTAGATAAAATAGACAGTAATGCTATCGGACGGTAATTTTGTGGGAGACACTTTTTTCCCGTCTTTGGGATTGGTTGGACTCGAGCGATTTGCCAGCAGGCAGGAAAAGTCCTCCGTGCATAAGATAAGCGGAAGAGTCTGCCAAGAACCGGCGATAGTTCTGGAGCACAGTTCTTAAGGACTATTGCTGGTATTCCGTCCGGGCCGGTTGCCTTCCTACAATCCAGTTCACATAGAATGCGTTGAATAGTGCGCGGACGAAATCTCACATCCCGCATGGAAGACTGTACCGGCGAGATCACAGGTGGGTCCAAAAGGCCAGGATCGAGGTTTGAATTCGCCGAAAATAAATTTGCGAATACATTAGCTTTATCCCTTGAATTCGTGACTAACGTCCCGCTGTCTGTCACCAACGGAGGGAAAGAAGAGGATGCAAAGTTACTGCTGACAGCCTTTGCCATTGACCAGACGGAGCGCGAGCCAGTTGGGCACCGAAGGAGCTTATTGATCACCCTGTCGTTGTGAGCCTTCTTCGCGGTATCAATCGCCTGGTTGCACGCGTTTCTGATTCTGACAAAATTCGTCCTGTTAGCATCGGTGGGATTGGAGCGCCATTGCTTAAAAGCTCTATTTTTTGCCGCTGTAATCAGCTCGCACTTTTTGTCAAACCAAGGTTTATCAGGCGAACTTCGTTTGATGGAATGTGGAATATACATCTCCATCCCCAGAAGAATAATCTCTGATACCGGCTCCGCGCATGCGTTAACATCCGAGTTTCCGAAGCACACCTCGGACCACGGAAAGGATGTGAAGAAGTCTCACAAATCGTCCCAGTTAGCGGCCCCATACTTCCATACATGGCGAAGCTGCCTAGGCCGGTTGCTTGCCTGGTATGCAAGTGCTTGCGCGACAGATACCAAGCAGTGATCTGAGTTTCCCAGTGGCGCAGAAACCTCTACGGTATAAATACTCGGTTCGGATGTCAAAAACAGATCCAGGGTGTTCGCATAATCGCCTCGGGCATCCGGCACTCGCGTTGTCTCCCCCACGAGTTAAGTCAGGTTGTGGCTTACAGCAAACATCTCCGCCAGCCTCCCAGCCTCGTCGGTTCTGTTAGAATGTAACAACCAGCCGGAATTGTGCACATTAAAATCGCCAAGGACAATAATTTCAGAAGCTGGGTGGTTGATCTGTATCCAGTCGACGGTATGTGAAAGATGTTCGAAAAATGTCGCCGGTCGATCGTCATTCGGGGAGCGGTAAAGACAACAAAGAAATTTTACGGAATTCCTCAGCACGACCCTCAACCATATGATGTCCATATTATTGGGTTCCAACGCCTCCATCCTCTGGCAAGCCAGATTGGACTGCGCGAAGACGCAGACTCCGCCCTTAAAACGGAATCTCGAATGTAAGTCGTATCCTGAGCAACGAAGATATGTCGAATCGACCTGGGTCTCAGTTAGGGCAAGGATATCAGGTTTCGTTGTTTGTAAATATTGGTGGACGGCGTTTACATTGGTATTGGTGAAACCGATGCCCCTGATGTTACAAAATGCCGTCACCAGTCGAGCGTGGGCCGAGCCTCGAGAGCGAGACCGGTTATGCGATGACGAACCTCTTAAAGTTCCATTATTTATCATGATATCTGCATGATGTTCCCCCTGACATAGTCCCCCCCGGAGATCCGAATGGGAGACTAGTTTACCTCCGGAATTCTTTATATAGAAATTACAATGATCAGGAATCAAATGAAAAGGTGGTGCTTTCATTCATATTATTCAATTAACCAATGATTCTTTGCATTTATCTGCAAAAATAGGGTAATTTTAATGCAAACCTACGCATAATCTCTGATTAAGGGGTACCTCATGCAAATATTCACAAAGTTTAGTTCAGTGAAGACTTATAGAAAAAAAAATAGGCATACTATAGGGCGGGTCACACATTTTTGCAAATGGCAACTTAATTTCTTAAAAACCGTTAGAGGGAGGGGTGCGAATCAATGCATTGGCAACCCACGACATATACGAGTATAGGGTTATACAATAGGGACGTGACAACTTTGAATTTAATTTGTGAACGCACCCTTTCACTAATCAGCGAACTGGCACTGTCAATTTAATCAGTAAACTCAATATTTTCATCGTGGTTAAGTACACGAACGAACGACGTCTGCAAATTATAAAAATTTATTACCGAAAAAAAGTTGCCAAGTCCCTATTGAAAACCGATTAAAACAGATCAAAGTACGAAGGCTACACCCAGATAAGCAGTATCACACACTTATCGCAGCAGTCCCACAAAAATGCACATCGCATAAACCAAAGTACGAGGACCACACCCAGTAATCATTATCCCATGCTTATCGCAGCAGTACCACGGATCTATGTTTACACAAATAAGCCAGCCAGTAAATAAAGCGAGCCTGCGAGCTCATTGATAACACAGTTTTGTTTGTAATTATTATATAATTAACATTAAATAAAAGAGGCGTGTCCTGATAACCAGCAGAACTCTCAAAGTAAAATATATATTTTCGTTTAAATAAAGAAAATATTAACTCGCGCGAAAAAATAAATTTCAATAAATGTTTATTATTACCCCCGTTTGGTAGAAACCTTGACGTGGTGCGAGGGCTTAAACTACAGTGAATCACTCAGGCTATGCTGACGGAAGCATACGCTTCCAGTAGGGCCACCCATGTCAGGCAGGCTAGCGAGGAGTAACACACAAAGATCTACCACCCCTAATCCAGGGTGTTACGCGTCACCGTGCCCAATGGATGGTTTGCAGGGGTATACCGGCTGTATTATAATGGCGCCTCTCTGACACCGGGTCGAATCAGAGCAGCAAGCAGACCTTACTATATCAAAGAGGGGCTCTGATATGGCGGACCATTTGAAACCCCAGAGTGTTCCCACGAAATGAATGATCAATATACAAAAAACAATTTCACGGAAAACTCGGTAGGCGCAAGTGTGATGAGCCGACACTACCATAAGGAAACAAATCATCAAGAAAACACCGACTCGGCAAAAAGAAGACGTAGGGAAAAACGGAAAAAGGCGGGATATACGCGTCGGCACGTGGAATTTTCGAAGGTTATATAAACCAGGCGTGATACAGATGGCCATAGAGAACACGAAACAATATACAATGGACATCGTCGCGCTTCAGGAAGTCCGACTCCCACATCAAATAATCGAAACCAATGGGTTTACACTTCCGTGTGGACGTACTGACACACATAACCTCGGAAGCGGCTTCATCATAAGCAAGAAGAATACGCCATGTGTAAAAGATGTGAAATTCATTAATAACCCGAATGTCGGTGCTAAAAGTACAGGGCCCATGGTACAATTATGTATTTATAAACGTACACGCCCCAACAGAATCTTTCGACGAAGAAAGGAAGGACACGTTCTATGACACCCCCGAGGAAGTATTTGATGGGATCTAATCATTCGATGTTAAAATCCTCCTCGGGGACCTCAACGCAAAAATGGAAAGGAAGATATCTTCCAACCAACTATAGGTAAAGAAAGCCTACACGACGATTCAAATGATAATCGAATTCGAATTATCACGTTCGCGGCGTCAAAAGATCTGGTAGTGAGAAGTACGATGTTCAAATACAAGGAAACCCATAAAACCGCGCCGGCCACTTGTATTTGCCCAGCTAATGGGTCGTCAAACAATTTCTTCCCTGGGTAGTGGCCTTCGATAGCCGTGCAGGCGAAATTCGGCCCACGTGTCTGTGGATACGTGGGGTCGAGGACGCCCGTATGCATGTCCCCTTTAGCTGGACGGAAAGGTAAATTGGGACTGTGGCGTTTCTAACAGATACACACACAATACACAAGCAAATAGTGAAGAACAACCGAAAGGAGATTCGAATAAGCAAAAGCATCAGAGTTCGTTACCATAGCGATAACATAACAACTCCACATCAGCTGAGTGTACTCGATTTTAGAAATCGAATTCGTACACGCGGCAGTGGCCTGGTATGTTGAGCATTGGTTACATTTTTAGTGATTCTAAATGCCATAACGTAGGTTCGAATCACGCGTTCTTCATTAAGGTCGCAATACGCGATAGGCCCACGTGTCTGTGGGCACGTGGGGTTGAGGACACGGTATGTATGTCCCCTTTAGCCAAGCGAAAGGTATTCAACCCCGCAGCACTGCCACAAATTTGCATAAACTACTTTATGCAAATTTACATAAAAACTACCTGGCAATAATCAAATAAAAAAGTTGGCGAAAAAAAGACGTCAGAAAACTTTTCTATTAAAAAACCGAGAAATAGCGAACGGATCGATAAAATTCCGATTATAGGGAACATTTTAACCCGATATTACGAACTTAATAAACAAATAATTCACGGTACGTCGAAGATATACTGAACGGTCAACTACGGTACGTAGAAGATATAGTGATCGGTCGATTACGGTCGGGTACTAGTACCGCGTGTCCCGTGTGTAATCAACGCGCCGCCACAGGACCAACTTACTTACCAGGGGGGATCAAGAACCCTATACCCCCTGCAACCGGAAAACTGCTACGTCGACCGAGAAGCGGTCCGGTGGCAATTACCACGTAAATCTGTTAACCCAACAATATTCCTTTAGAAATTAACTAAACTTCATTTATTGGCACAGGGCCAATAACCCTACCCGTAAAAATAAATTATTATGGAAAATGTAACAAACCTGGGGACTTGCTAAATGGGGCCAAGACCGGATCCCGGTTGTGGTGCCGATGATGATGATATTAATTTATGCAACAATAAATACAATACTACTACTGGTATTTATTGGCCTGTAGGAACCCGGAAGTTCATGGCCTCACCGACTCGACTCCGCCATCGTTCCCTGTCCTGTGCACTCTCCTTCCACGCTTGACCAGCCGATCCAATCTCATCAAGGTCAAACCTAACATTATCCTCCCACCTCCGTCGCGGCCATCCTGCCGGTCTCTTTTCCGTTGTTCTACCGTCAAGAATTCTACGCACGGTCCTATCGTTGTCCATTCGCACCACATGTCCGGCCCATCTTAATTTTCGCGACCTGATTACTCTCACTATTGTAGGTTTGCGATATACCTTTTCCAATTCGTGATTGTAGAGTTTCCTCCATTGTCCTGACTCCTCGTCATATTTACCTCCAAAGATACTCCATACAACTTTATTCTTGAATACGCGGAATTTGTTTTCTTCCCGTTTTGTGAGAGAGAGATGTTTCGCATCCGTATAGAACAATCGGCATGATTATGGTTCTATAGACACGGAGCTTTATATTACGTGATAGCAGTTTGGATTTCAGCAGTTTCCTGACTGCGTGCCAACTAGCGTTGCCGGAATGGAGTGTTTTATTAATTTCCTTCGACATTTCGTTACTGGCCCTCAGTATCGTTCCCAGATATTTAAATTCTTTAACTTTTTCAAGTATCTTGCCTCTGACGTCTATATGTGTTCCCTGAATTCCACCTGCTCTCGCCGTAATCATGTATTTTGTTTTGTCTTCATTTATTTCTAGGCCCACCTCTGCTGCCGCTTGCATGATGATTTCACAGTTTTTACTTACAGTTTCTTGATTATCGTCCAGAACGGCGATGTCATCCGCATATTGTGGGGCCCCGTTCAGGGATGATCCGGCCATGTTGTCGTTTTGTACCTTTCTGATGACATACTCGAGCACAAGGTTAAAAAGACATGGCGAGAGGCCATCGCCCTATTTTAGTCCGTCCCGGATTTTAAATAGTTCTGAGAGGTGGTTTTCTATTCTAACTCGCCCTTTGTTTTCGTTCATGCAAATTTGAATGAGGGCGGCATATTTTTTCGGGATTCCCAGCTCAACTACAATATGGTAGAGTCTTTGCCTTGCGACTGAGTCGTAGGCTTTTTGAAGTCAACGAACAGTTGGTGAACCGTCTCTCCGTATTCCCGCTTCTTTTCCAGCAGTTGCCTTATTGTGAACATTTGTTCGCTTGTTGGCCGGTTCCTACAATATCCTACCTCAAATAAGCTTTTATAAAATGTTATAACCCTAAACCATAACATTTTTGGTTCCCGAACATTTTGCTTTTCTAATTTGCAATAGCGATTCAGACTTATTTTACAGAGAAAAAGTATTAGTGAATCACACTAACACGGTTCAGCAATTGCCAGGCATATATATTATGTTTATTACGGTTGATATATCTAGTCCTATTGAAATTAAATATTGTGTCTAAATCTTTTTAAAATACACAGAGATCCTCTTCATAGATTTTATTTTGAGATCATTCTTACAGCTAAGCCACCATAAGCCTGAGTATTATTGACATCGTCCGTAGATCATGTTTTACAGTACGATGTGGTTGCCTATTCCAATGGAATGCCCAAACGTATCATACGGAATCGTATGATTGACTTTCTTCGCGAGTTACAACTCTTCATGTTTCACTGCATGATGGCGTTCCTTCTCTTTTGGAAACGACCAAAAGTGTGATGGAAAGCCATTTACGTCACGTTCCCGCTTAACGAAAGCCGAATACGAAGAAATACAATTCCCAATGAAGTGATTGGATATGCCCAATATTGCCAAATCCAAGTGGGGGTTATCCGTGTCCAGTTTATAGGCCGAAATATTCATCCGGGCCAATGCTGAATTTATTTCTGAGATCATGTGGTTGTTGTCGGAAGCCACGAATATGGATTTGACTTCGTTGTTTTTGTGTGTTTGCTTTACGTTCTTAATTAAACGTTTCAATTGTTTGATAATCTGTTCCCTCGGTGGCATACAAATCTCAGTGTATAATTGTCCTTTCTCATTGTTGTAACCCAAACATTGAGGCGATGCAAAGAGTTGTTGACTATCCTTGACATGTTCGCAAGCCCGTACCCAATCAATCCCGTTCCTTAGGTGGATACCAATAAAGGCACCTTTGGGTAGTGTGGTCTTTATAAAGTCTTTAGCCATATCGCGATATGTCTGGTTCCAAACAAGGTATTTCTGTAGAATTCTGTTTTCTAATTGCAGGGGAAAACTAGCAGGTGCGCCAGTGAATGCTATAACTGGCCAATCCTCGGCTTTATAAGCTTCCGACCATTTCGCTGCGACATCACTGTGATGTACATCAAAGTGAAGTGGACCAAAGAATTCTGATTTCACAAAACTCACATTGAAAGTATCCCAGAAAGGACCAAAAGGATTCCCGTCTTTCGCATGACAATCCTTCTTGGTATTTTCTTTACTCAAACTTTGTCGTTCAACATAACAAAACGATGTTCGTTTTTCTGTTGGCCAAATTGTATCTGCAAGGTGTTCCATGAAATCATGCATTAAAATTACACGGTGGTATTTGGTCAGTGGTTCGACTTGAAAGTAATTGTCGAAAGGAACTTGTATTGATCTTAACTGGCCTTTGCGGTATTCAACCCATGGCGGGAGTATTAGTGTCCGATTTAGAGCTTTAGCGAATGCAAACGCCCCCAAAAAGTGATCAGCTTGGTTACCGAATCTGCCTACAGAAACACATAGGAGGTTGCTCTTGTTAATTTAATTAGAGTAATTGGGATTTGGGCGTTAGCTGTACTTACCCATGCAAGGACAGTACACAAGATAACCTGATGGATCGATGGACTGAGCTCTAACTTGGAATACAAATACCACTAATAATGATATCTTCAATATCATTTTTAATATTGATTAAATAAGAAATTGGAGCAATTCTAATTCAATCAACACCTCAGAAGCCGGGTTTGTTTACAAAGGTAATTTAACAGACCAATCGAAGTGTCAAAGAAAATTCTGTTCGCTTAAGAAATCTGCTGGTGTGCAATTTTGATTGTGGGTTTCCCGCTATTACATTAATCATAGTTTTGTAGATAGACCGATAGTCGTTTATAACTTTTTTTTTTCGAAGTGGATTCTTGCCAATTCAACCCCAGATTGTGGGCATTTACAACAGGTCCACCGAACAAAGGGGATGAAGAGAGATTCAGACCTTTTTTAACAGTTCTCCCGAGACCCCATTTACAAAAGGAGGCGGTTACGTATATTCGTCACTCACGGGGGGCACTCGGTCACTACTTTTCCGGTAGTGAGCGTCAGGATTAATAATGGAAATATAAGACCTTTTGTTAACATTATTAGAATAACTAAAGAAAACTAACCTTTTAGAATTTCAGAAGTGGGGTTTAGACCACATTTAGCCTAGATACAGTCCAGGTTCAGCCCGGAAACAGAGCAAGCAGAATAAAGAAATCGGAGGACGAGTGGCTTAAGGGGAGAAAAAGAGAAGTCCCAGATCCTGCACAAGTCGGTAGTGCACGAAGGACTATGCGAAAACGAACCAGATGAGAGCAGCAAGGAAGTAAGTGATACCAAAGAGAAAACGTCACCGGATACTGACGAACAAAACACTGCGAACAAACTGATGGTCGAAATTGAAGCCATGAAGACAAAGCTGGGGAAAATCGAGCTCATCCAGCAAATGAATGGAGGGAGGAGACGCCTCCGCCAGAACAAAGAATAAGCTCCACAGAGGAGAAAACGATATCTAGTACTAGATATATGGTGAATGATGTGGCCAAGATGGTCTGTGAATTCGACCTTAGGAATATAACAGGACTATCCTCCACGGCATATGTAAGAAAAGTCCGGGAAATTAGAGATATCTACCAACTAGATGGAAACCTGGTCATAATGGCAGCTATCATTAAACTGGCAAGAGGACGGAAGATGATGCAGCCGATCTGCACGAACGTTTGCGGAATAAAAAACAAATAGCGGATGAGGGCACACAGAAATTTTTGTTCACTATGAAAGCGATCGTCTCGAGAGGTCAGTTGGACGAGAGGACTATTGTGAAATACTTGGTACGAGGTATAATCAACACGGAGGGTCGCGATATGTTGAAAGTAGCACAGTCCGACGCCATGCAGGAACTCCTAGAGAAAATTCGGTGGAACGAACGTGTAACATCACAGAGAATGCAGATATCAACCACAAGGCGCAATGTGGACGCAGACAGAACGTCGGGGACAAGTGCAGGAAGTCTAACATTATCCGCGATCAGATTCTTCAGGTGTAACCTGATTGGGCACGTCGGACGAAATTGCCCAGCAAACACACGGGGTAGAGAAACAACTACAAGCGGATTAACGAAGACCACCCAGAGCAGGACAGACGCAGAACAACTGACGGCATTCAGAATCAAGTCCTTCAAGTACAATGGGATCAGGAACATAGCCCGTAACTGCATAGTAAGTGGGAGTAGTCTAGAGCTCCAGTGGGTATTAGCAAGAGAAGAGAGCAAGCCGGTTGTGCGAGAAGAGGGCAATGTGTACCATAAGGCGGTATATATGAACGGCAAGCGGCCGACGCTTTTATTGACATCGAGAGCGATTGCGTCACGAAGCAAGGGTCGATCTCAAACGCCTACAAGCGAAAACTAATCGGGTTCGGCGGAGGCGGTGCCGAACTGTAGGAAAATTATATGCGGACATTCAAGCAGACCCCGTACGTAGTTGGTGCAATATGCTGGTTGTCCCGGATGACAGCCAACCCTACAAAATAATCATTGGGCGACTATTACTGGATCAACCTCAAGTTCGAATAAAGATGAGTCACAACGAACTCAAAAAAAAGGTGGCAGTGAAACGAAAGCTTTAGCTGTCTGTTGCAAATGCAACATAAGGAACCCAAACAATACATAACACAGGCAACGACATAAACCAAATATAAACGATAAACAATAATCGATAACATTGTCAACGACATAATTTAAATAGATCAGTTGACGGCACAGGGTTATCCCGCGCTCAAAGGTATGCAATGGAAGGCTCGCTCTGGTAAAGTTGAGATTAGAGTTGAGTTTTTCATAGCAGTCATCCTTTGTGAGACTCAAGAGCGATCTCAGGCAACGAGGAATACAGCAAAGAGAGGTCAGGGGGGACCGTTGCCACCAGAACAAGTCTGATTTCAACTAAAAGCACGGTTGTGACGGTGAAGCCGCCGAAAAGGAACAGAGGAACAGCCAACTAGACAAGCGGATTTAAAGGGAATTTCAATTAAATATAAAAACTATTTGAATTGTTCTTTACAAAAATCATTGTTAAGAGTTACAATCGATTAAGGTGAGATCATCATTGTCCACCATAATTAAATTACAATATTTATAAGAGTTACTAATTATTTCTTTTTTGCTGGATCGGAACGATCACTGTCATAGACGAATCGGCCAAACAGGAGTGGACCAGCATCAGTAGTGACGACATGGCCAGGGGGGAAATCGGAAAAGAGGGAAAAGGGCAACTAGGCGAATTAGTCATCTCACCGAGATTGCTCTGCCCGAAGTGCTAACAAACTACGTCAGTATAACATTTTGCATGAGGACACGAATGACAATGGGCTACGAGTCATCGAACTGGCAGCATCAAAAAACTTGCTCGTTGCGAGTACCAGGTTTCCGCGTAAATATATCCACAAAGCCGCCTGAGTATCACCTGATGGAGCCATTTGTAACCAAATTGACCACGTGTTGATAGATCGCCGCCATTCCACAAGTCTGATGACGGTACGAACGTACCGAAGTGCCAACGTTGACTCAGATCACTATCTTGTTGGTACAGTTTTCCGAGCGCGGATTTACGGAGACGTATTGCATCCGCGGATCAGGTTCGACTCAACCCGGCTACCTTACGCAATGAGAATACCAGTAACACATTTGGTCATGCGCTAAGACTCGCTCTCGAAGAGCTTGACGGCGGGAGCGTAAGTCCTGGGGCCAGAATGCCGGGCGTAGAAGAGAAATGGACACGCCTTAAGAATACTGTCATTACTACTGCCAACTCCATCTTAGACAGTAGTCGTAGAGAAGGCAGCGGCTGGCTTGATGATGAGTGCAAACTAGCGACTGAACGTAAGAATGCTGCATACCGGGCAATGCAGCAGTCTCATAGGACGCGGGTACGCGAGGAGAAATACAAAGAGCTCAGAAGAACTGAAAAAAAGTCTTCACAGACAAAAGAAAAGTGCCTGGGAAAAAAACCTTGTCTGTGAAATAGAGAAAAATAGAGAGCGAGATACGCGCGAAGCGCGGAAGTTCTATCAAATAATCCGCAGTACGACGCGGTACACACCACGCTGCACTTACTGCAAGGATAAAGCGGGTAATCTGATCACCGATCCTGAAGGCATTCTGGAGCGATGGGAAGTGCACTTCAATGAATTGCTAAATGGTCAGCTCACAAAATTGGAGGCTCCACCAATGCAAGATCAAGACCAAATGCTGCCGCCACCAAGCACTGAGGAAACATTAGACAGCACAAATCAAATAAAGCCCCTGGAGCTGATGGCATACCAGCTGAGCTGATCAAACAAGGAGGGACAGCGTTACATCACGCAATTCATGAGATCGTGGTGCATGTATGGGAGCAAGAGGAGATGCCGGAAGATTGGCGTTGTGGTATAATTTGCCCTATACATAAGAAAGGAGATATCACACTGTGCAGCAACTATAGGGGTATAACATTGCTGAGTACCGCCTATAAGATACTCTCCACTGTCCTACAAGATCGTATAGCCCCATACGCTAAGGCCATCATTGGTCAATATCAGTGTGGCCTCATCCCAGGCAAATCAGCAATTGATCAGATATTCACCCTTAGGCAGGCGATGGAAAAATGTCAGGAATTTAAGATTCCATTATATCATCTGTTTATAGACTTTAAGGCGGCCTATGACAGCATAGCCAGGGTAGAACTATATAATGCTATGAGAGAGTTCGGCATTCCCAGCAAATTGACACGACTTTGTTTGTTGACCATAACCAACGTAACTAGTCAAGTAAAAATAGCGGGATTGCCGTCCAAACTAATTAACATCTTTAATGGACTCCGAAAAGGGGACGGTCTGGCCTGCCTCCTCTTCAACCTGGCGTTGTAGAAAGCAATCCATGACTCTGGCGTCACAACTAGAGGGACTATTATCACCAAGTCCTGCCAGATTCTTGCCTACGCAGATGACATCGACATCATCGGTAGAACCGAATCAGCTGTACAGGATTCCTTCACCCAGATCGAGCAGACGGCACCGACCTTGTCTGCGGTGGAGGGAAGGCGTAGACCAGGACGTCCAGAGATTGGGAGTGCCAAACTGGATGACATCGGCTCGAAATCGGGACCGGTGGAGAGATTTGTTAAATAAGGCCAAGACCGGATCCCGGTTGTAGTGCCGATGATGATGATGATGCCCTTGTGACTGTTCTTAATTACGAACTTGATATTCGTTGGCGATAGATTGTTGTACGCGAAATTAAAATTGAAAATTGTTTGCGACCGGTCTCGGTGAGGAATTTTTATTTTCTGAAAACTTTTTCTCAAAGTTTTCTGACGTTTTGGGTTTATTTTCTCGCCAACTTTGTAATTCGATTATTGCCAGGTAGTTTATGTAAATTTGCATAAGATCATCATCATCATCGGCACTACAACCGGGATCTGTTCTTGATGTTATTTAAGAAATCTCTTCACCGGTCCCGATTTCGAGCCGATGCCATCCAGTTTCGCACTCCCAGGCTCTAGGCGTCCTTGAGGCTTGTTAAATTTTCCATAATGATTTGTTTTTGCCAGGCAAGGTCATTAGTCTTGCGCCAGAGGCTCCCCGACGGCGAATCGAACCCCGGTCTCCCGCGTGACAGGCGGGTATACTAACCACTATATTTGGCGCGATTATAAATATAGAGAGGTAGAGAAGGGGATTTTTGGGGACTTTTGGTGAGGGTTTGGGTGGGGAGCCGTAACAGGCGTGGCTGACGTCTACTTGTGTTCTCGGGCACTGAACGAAAGCCAACTTCTTTGTTCGTCGAGTATAGAGTATAAAAAGTGGGCATGGTGGGCACTCGGTCTCTCTTTTTTCGATGGTGAGCGTCAGGATTATTAATAGAAATATAATAATGTAGCGAGTTTAGGGTTAGCTGGATTAATTATTTTTAATAAACAAGAGCCGTTACATCAATTTTGAATTAATCGAACACTTTATTAGTCCGTTAATAACAACCATTACTTTTACACTACACTTAACGATTTATTGACTTATCGCTTCCGTACTTATCACGTCTTTGACTGCTTACTTTTTACTTCTTACTTGTTGATTGAAGTGATGCCGGCCGAGGAATGTTGTCCGTCGAGATCCTATTTGATGATGATGTGATCCGGCTCGAAGGAGCAGAGAATGTGACGGGAATGTTTGGAGTTGTCCACTGTTCCCGTGTAGAGAGGAATCCGATGAAACTGGCAGCAAAACGGAAGCACAAGCAAACCAAAACTGAACTCGAGTCAGGATCTTTAATTCTTTACTGTTTAAGTCGGATGCGACTTGGTTTACAATTTATTAACAGAGCACAACAATTCAATTTCTCTACATGAGATTGAGTAAGTTTACTTCATTTATGTTGGATCTGCAGCAATGACTCGGAAGGTGTGCGCGTGAGAATAGCTGGTAGCAGACTGAATGGTGGGCATAACTGCCAATTCAAAAAGGGACGTAATGACCTCATCGTGGTGACAATCGGCCAGTTGGTGCCAGCTGCTGCGTAACTAGTATACACTGCGAATGTACTAGATTTCTCCAATACATTCCAGCACATTCAATTGCCAATCCGCAACATACTACTTATCTTCCCGATCTGCGTGCGACGTATTTATACCGTTTTTCCTCATTCTGAGTTGGTGTTTCGTTTCTGTCCCTTCCATTGTCTCGAATTTTCTATTGCTCATAGTCTCCAGTTTTCCAGTACTTTCTAGAATATTCTACTACTTTGTTTCGGACTTTCTAGAATATCCTAGTACTGATTGTCATATGCGTCACAATACCTTTTGTTAACATTATTAGAGTAAATAAAGAAAACTAACCTTTTACAATATTTAAAATCTGGTTATGCAATAGTCATCATCATTGGCACTACAACCGGGATCCGGTCTTGACCTTATTTAGCAAGTCTCTCCATTGGTATCCGGTCCTTATCCGAGACTTGTTAAATTGTCCATAATAATTTGTTATTCCGGGCAAGCCTTGCGCCACTATTAGCCTTGCACCTAGTTATACAATAAGGAGATTTTAATTGACGCATTCTCTAGGTCGCAAATAGAACGATGCACTTGTATGATGAATTTTTTTATAGCAATCATAAATGCAATCGATTTTATATTTTAGTGTTCGTTGTTATATACATGTGATAATTTGGTATGGTGCTACTCATGCCATACCTGTTTTCGATGATTTTTGTAGACGCATTTCGAAAATGAAAACATGTTTGCAATTCGCATTTTGTCAAAATAAATTGAATTCGGTTTATTAGGTGCATAACCTAAATGTGGTATCTGCTTTGTAGTACGTATTGGTTGCTAAGATAACATTTAGTTAGTTTTTGCTTAAAATGGAGCAAGAACTTATAAAAGCCATCGCGAATGTCGGGATCGTGGAAAAATTAGGAGAAACGGCGTCTGAGAGCGGCGCAGATATACCCAAGGATAAAGCCTATAAAAAATTTTATAGCAAAGCTCGAAAGTACTGGTCGCGAGTACCACCCACAGTGAACGGAATGCTCGGTGGTCTCGGTTTTATAAGTACTGTGGATATAAATGGTTCCAGGCAATTTATAGGAGACCTCGAACTCCCTAATAGACGACACGCTCTTGATTGCGGTGCGGGAATTGGAAGGGTCACCAAGCATCTACTAGTTCCATTATTTGAGTGTGTGGATCTAGTAGAACAAGATGGACACTTCACAAAAGCCGCACGAGCATATTGCAAGAGTGATAAAGTGGGACAGATTTTTAAATTGGGATTACAGGAGTTCACACCAGCTGAGGAAAAGTACGATCTGATTTGGAGCCAGTGGGTCCTAGGACACTTACCAGACGATGATCTATTAGAGTTCTTTAAGCGTGTTAGAAAAGGTCTGACGAAAGAGGGATACTTCGTAATGAAAGACAATGTGTCCAGCTGTGGGGAAGTAGACATGGACGAGAAAGATGCTTCTTTCACACGACCGTTGGAGATGTACACAAATATTCTTGAAAAAAGTGGAATGGAAATCATAAAAGTCACGGAACAGCAGGATTTCCCAAAAGGCTTGTATCCAGTCTATATGATTGCCTGTCGACCAAAAACCTAATGAGAATAAATGTGATTTGTTGTTTTTGTTATTTTTAATTTGTTTTACATTTTGCAACTGTGGGGGTAACGGGGGTACGGAATTACGTCGCGGATGTTCTTAACACCGGTGATCAACTGTAGGTATCTTTCGAATCCTAAACCGAAGCCAGCGGTCGGAGTTCCACCGAACTTCCTCAGTTCCGCATACCACTGTAGTCCAGGCGGTGATTTGCTTACTAACTGGTTGTAGTTTGTTTCCCTCAAGCTGCCGCCGCACAGTTCACCAACGGTGGGCATGAGGAGATCCAAAGCTTGTACTTTTGAATTATCCGATTCGACTTCTCGCATGTAAAAGGGCTTTGCTTTTGATGGCCAATTAATGATGAACACGGGAGCCTTATAAATACCCACGAGGGTCAATTCTTGGTCTTTACTAAATCCTTCATTTTCTTTCAGTTCAGTCTTTAATTTGGATTTGTTTGCTTTTAGTATGCTGTAGGCTTCGTCGTATGAGAGAGATATCCATTCCTTTTCCAGCCACGAGAAGTCTGTAGGTGCGTTTGCGTTTTCTTGGCAAAATTTTAAATCTCTAGAAGAATGAGATAAGATATCTTCGGTGATTTGTTTAACAAACTGCTCAATAAAGCATTTTAAGTCATCCATGGAGTCGGTAAATGCCAGTTCAGCTTCGACCATGTAAAATTCCGAGAGGTGTAAAGGAGATTTACAGTTTTCCGCTCGAAACGCCGGTGAAATCGTGTAAGTGCTTCCAAGGCCATAGGTTGCAGCCTCCAAGTGCAATTGACCGGACACACTCAAAAACACTTTTTGATCAAAATAACTCTCATCCAATGCTACGCCTTCGCGACGCATTTCCTTAAGTAGTTCATCGTTGCCCGGCTTTACAGTGAATATCTATAGGAAATGAATCAGGTGTTTTTGCCTTGATCTGTTTATTAGTGGAATGATTTACCTCACCAGCACCTTCACAATCGTTTGTCGTCAGAATTGGTGTGTCAATGTGAATAAGTCCATTTCTATCCATAAAGTCATGTATTGCTTTGGTTGCTCGATGGCGAACTCTGAATTGAGAAGCCACATAACCTATGCGTGATCTAAGGTGCAGGTATTCTCTGACATAGTCCGGCGGATGGTTTTGTTTGGGAACAAACGGATATCCATCCGAGAGTGATGACGTTCCTAAGTGGAGTTAGGTAAATGACTTTGTTGGCATCCGAGGATAAATCTAGTTACCAACGAGAGATATTTTGTCAGCGTGTAATTCATAGTTCCCTCTCGGTGCCACTTGTATAATTCCCATAGCTCGAATCGAATTTCCTGGCGATAGTTTCTTTGTTTCATCAGATTTCGGTACAACCACTTGAAACTTGTCCGCCGTTGAACCATCACTCACATCGAGGAAAATGTTTGTTTTCATGCGCCGAACATTTTCTACCCATCCCTAGAATAAGATGATAATTTAAACGTCTGGAAATAATGGTAATTACTAGACGGACCTGTACTCCAACCGATTCGCCTGGTTTTCTTGTGTTGAGCTCGTTGATGCGTCTAATCTTTGGGCCGATTGCGGCTGGTTTGACTTCAGACTCGACTACATTTATTTTCGATCTATTCGAGGCCAGTTGGCTGAAGCCGCAGAGTCTTCCACATCGTATTATATTGGATAAACTCTGCATGTCGGCAATTAGGTAGTTCGTCCGTCCTCACAACTGATACCGATGTTTATATTGGGACGGTATTATATGATATCACAACACAATTCCAATGGAAAGATGACAGTTACTGATGCTGTCAGTTTGTTCGGTACTTCAGTAGGAATAGGAATAGTAATTGTGCTTTTTTTGGGGTATGGTTGGCGCTTGTAAACTATTACACTTTTTTTTTTGTTAAACCCCCAAGTGTACTGCAGGAGTGGTATTGTTGTAGTTGGACGACGAAGCCCAGACCTTATTCACTTTGTATTATGGTGTCTCTATCTCACAAGGCCCATTCTTTAGTTAGCCAATACTCTATTGTTGTTTAAACCTGTGTAAATAAATAAACAACCTTATATAATGTAGTGGAGCAAGCCTAATAACCTTGCCCGGAAAAACAAATTATTATGGAAAATTTAACAAGCCTTGTTAAATAAGGACAAGACCGGACCCCCGTTGTAGTGCCGATGATGATGATGATATAAATTAGGGATATACATATTTTTTAACTTATCTTCCACATATTTAAGGAGAATCTACGTACTTATACACTCGGATATTTATATCCACACACACGCTTTCTTTTTGGAGAATTTCTAAATCGCCTTGATCTACTTGTTGTCATCCGGGCTTTTATTTATCCTCTATTTTGTACTAAGGCCACCTTCGTATAAAGAAGGGGATGAATTAAAAACTGGTGCACCAGTTTAGTCGGTTATGAGGGGCTCTGATTGGGGACGTGCATGTGTTCCAATTATTGTTAATGTTGGACTAGATTTGGTATGATGATGACATCATTTTACTGTTAACCACCTTCTCGACAACGATCACCATCATTGGGTCGGCATAGTTCGCTAGAGGTGTCACATCTGAGGAGAGGTATATTTGTGGCGGATCATTATTAATAAATAAATAAATATACGAACACGCCAATACGGAGCTCAGAGGAGGAAAGCTAAAACGCGCCGGAAGCGACGAAATGACGAAGGACTACCCGCCCTCACCAGACAGTGGCATCGAATCTTGCGCTCCGCGAGACGCTACCGCCCAAGATCCTCCCGACACGATGCCTAAGGGACAATTAATACCTTTCTGGCATAACCAACCCCATGTGTGGTTCATTCAACCCGAAGGAATGCTCGCAATGAATGGCATCGATGACGACACCCAAAAGTTCTTCCTGGTCCTGGGCGCCCTCGACACCAACCCAACCGATGAGCTGGCCGACGTCTTGGCCAGTCCTCCAGCAGAGGACAAATACAGGACGGTTAAGGAAAGCATCCTACCTCGCACAACAGATTCCGAAGAGAAGAAGCTCCAGAGAGTGCTCACAGAGCTCCAAATCGGCGACCTGAAACCTTCCCAACTGTAGCGGAAAATGAAAGCTCTCGCCAGAACACGGATCAACGAAGTGGCGCTGTTGGTGAAATGGAGATCACTTCTATCTCAAAACGCCCAGAACACCCTAAGGATCTTCAGGTCCCAAACCACAGAAGACCTAATCTCTGGGGGGGAGGAGCTCATCGACAATTCCCTGGAGGGCATCATGGCGGTCGGCGACAGAAAAAAGGTCCCAGGACACACTTCCCCAGCGGATCGACACCCTGGAAGCAGCCATCGTACTGTGACGCATATGACAATCAGTATTAGAATATTCGAGAACGTCCGAAACAAAGTTCTAGAATATTCTATAAAGTATTGGAAAACTGGAGACTATCAACTATAGAACATTCAAGGCTATGGAACGGACGGAAACGAAACACCGAATCAGAATGTGAGGAAACGGTATAAATACGTCGCACACAGATCATGGAGATGAGTAAGAAGTAGAAAGTGAAGCAAGCGATAGGTGCGGTAGTAAGTAGTAATAAGTAGAAAGTAAGAAGTAAGCAGTAAGCAGTGAAGCAAGCGATAACTAAGGAAGCGATAGGTCAAGAAATCGTTATGTGTACGGTAAAAGTAACGGTTGTTATTAACGGACTAATAAAGTGTTAGATTAATTCAAAATCGATGTTACGGCTCTTATTTATTCAAAATAATTAATCCAGCGAACCCTAAACTCGCTACAGTACAACTAACCATCAGCCCTCAGCCACCCAACCTAGATAACCCCAACAGGCGACAACAGTAAAAGTCACCCGAGACCAAGACCACCACACAGGACACACATCAGACATGATACCGGAACCCAGGAGCAATGGTGCTGGTACCACCTGGAATTCGGCGCCGACGCGCGCACCTGTTGACCACCCTGCGCATTCGCAAGATCGGGAAACTAACTCGCTCATCCCGAATGCAGGTCACGGAGGTGGGCGTCCATGATGAGCCTCGCCTGCTCCTACACGACTGGTTCTCCC